>PVJA010030843.1:0-25449 GCA_004027025.1 Myocastor coypus
TCTCCTCTCTTCTCTTCTCTTCTCTTCTCTTCTCTTCTCTTCTCTTCTCTTCTCTTCTCTTCTCTTCTCTTCTCTTCTCTTCTCTTCTCTTCTCTTCTCTCTTGGCAAGCTCTCTCACTAGGTTGCTCAGGGCAGGCAGTACTCGAACTTGTGATTTCCCTGCCTCAGCTGCCCTCAGCCCTGAAATTATAGGCCTGGTGACACAACACCCGGGTGAAAATACCAGGTTTTTAATGCAGAGGTAGGGCAAGAGAACACAGTTGGTATTGGACATACCGAAACAAGTGGTGTAAAATGAAGATATTTTTAATACTGAGTATGGGAACACATGTCAGCTAACATTTATTGATTTTTTTTTTGTAGTGTGTACAATGCTAGGTGTCCGGGGCAGCAGTAGAGCTATAAAAATTCTTAAAACATAATCAGATGCTTCAGTGTTTAGTATTGGGAGAGGCATATAAATAACAAGGAATAATAAAGCAGTAAAAGTGATTATCTTCCAGATCCATACATGAATCACTTATGTCTGTGATTTCCTGCATTTGGGGCCTTTGCCTGTGTAGGTCTTCTAAGCTGTAATGTTAGGGTAAATTACGCCGTTTGGATTTGTAAGAATCTGCACGAGCCACCCACTTTCTTATGGAGCTGTAACACAACAGCAGGCCCACGGAAGTCCTGTCGATTAATAAAACTGGCACTCAAGGTTTTGTTTATTGATGCATTGTAGTATTTCCTGCCCCTTACTCCCCGGCGACTGAAATAACTTTCCGGAAGTAAGCAAAACATCAGTTATCCAGATGAGATGCCTTGGATAGTCGGTTGGAGGCTGGTGGACGCAGGTCAGGTACTTCTGTAGCTGTGAGCCAGCCCTTCTCCACGTACCCCCCACCAGCTGAATCCCAGGGCGCTGGGACCCTAAGTCACCTAGAGCTGGTTCGGTGATCCCTCCCCTTCCAGGAGGCGAGGCTTTGAGGCGTTGGATGGGCGGGGCGGGGCGGGACGGGTCTGGGCAAGGCCACGCCCCTTCCCGCTGAGATCCCCGCCCCCCCTCCACCCTAAACTGGACCCATCGCCAATCGGCGGCCGCTCACCTGCAGCAGGTGACCTATGGCCAATCGCCAGGGGTGTCTTTGCCAGGAGCCGGCAGAGCCAGCCAATCAGAATGGCCCGGGCTTTTGGCGAGGGCGGAGCGGTGGGGGGCGGGGGTTGGCGGGTCTTGGGAGACGAGACGAGCCTCTCTGCTGCGGATGCCACGGTTGGCTTTCTGTCAGCGGGGAGAAGTGTGGCGCTTGGGAGCACCCCGCTCCCTCCCGAGAGGTGCGGAGGGTGGGGCCTCGGCGAATGGCTTTCCTGCTGGCCGCCTGCGGAGTGAGTAGCGTCTGCGAGGGTCTGGAAGGGGAGAGGGGCTGGGCCCCAGTCAGAGTACCCAGCCAGAGTTCGATGTACTCGCCTGGGCCTGGCTGGGAGCACAGAAGTCGCACTTCTCTGCCTCCCCTTTACGCCCGGTGTGGGTGCGGGGGACGTGGCTGCCGGGCCCCTCTGCCTGGTGAAGCTCTCCACACTTCCTCACTGAGTTGGCAGTCGGAGAGGTCATCCGCTTCCAAACCAGACTTGGGAGGATTAAATTAGTTTTCCTCTTTTAGGATTACTTTAGTAAAACTAGGTTTTCCTTTTGGAAGAGGACTCAGAATATGATTTTAAACACAAAAGTTAAGCTCTCTTTATTATGAATGCTTAATTTTGAGCAGCTGCCCTTTAATACACTCTCCAGTTGCAAGGTACTTTTTTTTTTTTTTTTTCTGTCTTTTTGAGACAGGGTCTCGCTGTACAGTTCAGGCTGGCCTTGAGCTCAGTTTTGTAGCCCAGGCTGGTCTCGAACTCTCACCGATCCTCCCGCCTCAGCCTCCCTAGTGCTGGGATTATAGGCGTGCGCCACCACGCCCGGCTAGGGCACATACTTTTTAAAAAATGTTTTTGGTACTGTGATTTTGCTTGGCAGTGTATTTTTGTGTGTAATTAGGATGGTTGTACGTGTACAGGAGGGAGATGGTTTTTATCACTGTTTAGGTAACTGCTACAAAAGCATTGAAAACTTAGGTAATGTTTTGTACGGTTCATGTAACACTGAAAAGGTTTGGCGTGTGGAGCCTAATTAAGTTGCCTGTACCAGGAAGCAATTTTGAATCTTGCCCTTTTTGGCTGGCGTTATGTGCTGTACTTCACAAATGGTTTATTAAGGAAGGTTGAGATGCACTAAATAAGAAAGCTTGCTAATTTGAAGTAACATAAGGTTTAGCTTGATTAAACTGTCTTATTAACTGCATTAAGGAAATTAAAAACAAATCAAAGGGGCTGGGGAGATAGCTCCGTGGCACAAGTGCCTGTAGCAAGTGCAAGGTCGTGAGTTCGAAGCCCGGTCCGAAAAAAAGCAAAACAAATAAGTAACTGTTTCCTAGTTTCTTAGTGGGGAAGCTGAGTGGGGTCTTAGAAAGTTAAAAATTTTGCAGTGAATTTTACAGTTGGAAATTCTCATACAGTTTGAGAACCATTTCTCTGGACATTGCCTAGATTGAATTGAGTGAATGCTACAGCCCTTTAATGACAAGTGTTAGCATCTCCCATTTACTTAGGAAGAGATATGCTTCTTAACTTTTATTTCTGGTATAACTCTGCAAGAGACTACTTGCACACTACTATGTTTCCTTTTCTATATGTAGAAAGGTATGACTCACTTAAAAAATCAGATTTTTAGTCTGAGCACTTAAATAAACATCAAAGATAAAGTGAAGTTGGGCTTGTTTCCAGTGTCCTGAGTTTGGTTTGGACTAAACGTTTTACCTGACATGTCAGGTAAATAAGACGTTGCAGAAGAATATTGGTTGCAGAAGAATATTCAGTGAATTGCAGAAGAATATTCAGTGAATAAGACGTTGCAGAAGACTATTGGTTGCATTCATTGTGGCATCTTAAATGTTCTAGATACTATGATTTTTATTTTTTAATGTAAAAAGATGATTGATATAGTAAAAATTGATCCACTGAGCCATCCCTATTTGATTTTCAGCTTGTCAGGAAATTCAGTTCAGTGTGTATTGGTTGTGGCTAGGAAGCAACATTGTGACAGCATCCTCCCTCCCTCCCTGCCCCCTCTTCCCTCCCTCCCTCCTTATTTGGTACAGGGTCTTGTTACACAGCTTGGACTCATAGTGATCCTCCTGTCTCAGCCTCCCCAGTGCTGGAATTACAGGTGTGCACTACCACGCCCGGTTTCTGAGGCTGGCATGGCATGCCTAGGTTTCCCAGCCTACATGGAATATAGTACCAAGGATCAAATTTAGGATCTTGCATTTGCCAGGCAGGTGCATAAACTGCTGAGCTGTCTCCCTAGCTGAAAGCACTGTATTTTGAAGGTTTGAATTCTGATAGTTGGCGCAGTTTACACACTGAGCAAAAGAATAGTGACAGAACAGTTGCAGTTATGCTTTTATTCTAAAGAGCAGATTCTTGGATGTCCCTTATGACATGTAGAAGTTCTATGGTGATTCTTATAAAGGGAAGTTTTTATGATTATTATAACCTGCCTAGTGTTATGCTTGAAAAGGTAGTTCTTAGACTGATAATATATTAAGCAAGTATGTCTATTTAAATATTTTGAGGAATTTTTCTGTCACACATCACCATTTAAATCTGCTTTCTATCTTGTATCTTGTTTTCTATGTCCAGCCACAAGCTTCTATTTGTATTAGTGGTACTGTATTTCTGGGATGTGGCACTTTTTTTTTTTTTTTTTTTAATTCTCTATAATAATGCTTTTTAACCCCTCATCTCTCATCTAGACTTTTTTGGGAAAAAAAAAAAAAAATCTGATTAGTGCCCTCACCCAACCTCTTTAATTTCAAAGCCAAATGTTGATGAAGTGACTACCCTGCATAAAAATCTGTTTTGGTTCCCTGTTACCAAAGTGCAGTGCCTTGGGTATCCTTCAAGGCCCTTCATGGTCTGGTGCTAATTTCTCTTTCTTGAGTCTGAGCTGTGGGTGCTTTACTCAGGGTCCTCATCATTGTTTTCTTATATAGAATATTATGTAGCTTCTTGTGGCCCCTATCTTTCCTCTTTCTTAGGTTTCCCACCTAGCTCTTAAGAGGTAAAGTTTCAATTCTTCAGACACAGCACCTGTTATCTTTTTATGCTGTTTTCTTTTAGACAGAGATAATGCTGTCATTTGTGTGCTGTTGCAGTACTTTGTTCTTTTCTCTGTGTTACAGCTTTCACAAGAGTTGTAAAAGTTTTGTTCTTGTTTCTGGTTCTTGTATTAGATTCTGATTAACTGTAGCTCAAATTGTTCTCACTCATCTTTGTATCCCCAAAGCCTTTGTCCCTAATCAGTCCCTAGTCCAGGAGTAGAAAGGTGTGATACCTTTCCTCATCCATCATAAACATCATAGCTGTACCTCCTTAGAACAAAAAATTAACAAGAGAAAAGTTTAAAACAGACTTTATGTAGTCAGAGATTTACATGATGGAGGAGTCTTCTCAGTGAAGATCCAAAGACCCAAGGGAAACTTTTTTTGTGCTCAGGTCCATTAGAGAATGCACAGCTCTGTAGAATGTCGCTGGACAAAAAAAGTATTCTCTAATTAGGAGATTGAAAGTTGGAAACCCAGCAGGACCAACTGTTTGGATTCTTTTTGGAGGGCCAAGGATGCAATTCAGTGTAGAGTACTTGCCTAGTATTCATGAGTATTGGAAAGGAAAGGAGAGGAGAGGGGAAGGGAGGGCAGGGCAGGGCAGGGCAGGGCAGGGCAGGGCAGGGCAGGGGAGGGGAGGGAAGGAAGAAAATGGAAAGGAAGGGAAGAGAAAGGAAGAAAACGGAAAGGAAGGGAAGGGAAGAAAGAAAAAATTCCTTCTTTCCTTTCCTATCATCTAGGATAGGTTAGGGAATTTTTTTCGGAGCGCAGGTGGTTCTTGGTGTTCCAGATCGCTTTATTGGGGTGGGGGGGGGTTCTAGTTATATCTAGCCATGGGGAAAATGAATGCCAGCTTCACTGGCCCATCTTGGGAGACAAAGTAGGCCAAGAAGTAAAGAAAGACTTTGCTCCTGAGGCCTTTTTGTTGTCCTTTGGTTCAAAACAAACTCTGCAAAAGGGTACATACCTTAGGGCATGGTTTTCAGAGACATAGTAGGTAGTTAACAGATGTTTGATTTTCTTTTTGGGAGAGGGATATTTTTTGGAAACAGGAACCTATTACTGTATTCTGGGTGGCCATGAACTCATTGTGTAGCCTAGGCTGCCCTCAAACACTAGGCAACCCTCCAGCCTCAGCCTTTCCAGTGCACTACCACACCTCACTTAACAACTGCTTACGAAATGATCAAAATACGAGAGATAATATCCTAAATATGTAAACTTTTAGCTGGGTTGTGCCAAACTTAGGGTTTTCCCTGTGAGCTAATTTGTTTACTAAGTACCTAAACTCCTTGGTTGCTGCTAGGCAGAAGAGGGTTGGAGATGTGCAGGACCAGTGTTACAGGTGTTGCGCGTGTCAGCCCCACTCCACTGTATCCATAGTTAGAGTTATAGCACTGCTAGCATAAGTCCCTTCTGGTGTACTCTTTTTTTTTTTTTTTTTCATATTCTTTTTTTTTTAACTTTTGTTTATTTATTTATTTTTATGGCCGGCTCAGCCTGCCCTGAGGGCAGGGCTGGTGCAGCATGTGGTGCCGGGGATCGAACCATGGTCCCTGCAGCTGCCTAAGCTTTCCTAAGCAGGCGCTTTAGAACACTGAGCCATCCTGCCGGGCCCTGGTGTATTCTTGATATGGCAGGAAAAAGCCTATTACTGACAAGAAAGGCCAGAGAAATTTCTGGGAAAGATGAAATTTGATCTTCCTGGTAATTAATAGATGCTGTTATCTCTGCTAAAATTTTCAAAGGAAATACTTTGATAGTACCTGGCCCAAACAGATTTTCAGTAAATATTTGTGTCATGAAAGAAGGCTATTGGTGGTGGTTGTTGGCGAGGGGATGAGTGAGAGTGAGAACTGTAGACTTTGGAGTACTTGAGTTCATAGCTTTGTAGAGACACTTTCAAAAGAATTTGGCTTCATTACTTTATTGGCTGAGCAGTTCATTTTGTTTTTTTCCAGAGTCTGCCACCAACTAAGTTACTCTGCTTACGCCATTGCTTTTTGCATCCTCTGCATTCCAGGATATGTTTTAGAATTTGACTACATTGGTCTTTCTCATGCAGGGCCAAGGCTACACTAAGTGGTAGAGTTTGCTTCCATTTATTTACCTTTTGTTTTACTTTGCCTTTTTTTTTTTTTTTGACACTTTGTAAACCATGTGGTTATAATTGTTTGTAACCTGTGAGTTCTTACTGTCTTTAAATGAATTATATTTTTTCTGAAAAAGAGGCTCCCATTCTGGTTTAACAAGGTATTTTCTGGGTAAACAGGTTGTGTAGCTGGAGGTATTGGCTTCACAGAATCCTAGAATTGAAAGAAAATTTAAAATTTCAATTTAGTCCCTACTTGGGAAAAAAAAAAATAAGAGAAAAAAGAAAAGAAGAACCTCAAAGAAAGCAAGCAGTTTGTTCAATCACCCATTGAGAGAGCAGAGTAGTAGAACCCAAGCCTAGAGGATTCTTGTTTTTTATGTCCAGAAACTATCAATGTACTGCTGTAAAGACTTCATTTATTGCTCACTTTGCTTCTTGAGACCCAGTGTTTTTTCCAGTTGAACCACTAACTTTTGGTTCCCTTCGAGATCAGCATCCAGATGTAAAAAATATTCTCACACAGCAGGATGTGGTGGCACTTACCTTAGCCACAGCTCCTTGGGATGCTTGGTGGAAGGATCTATGGCTTCATGAATTCCAGCCTCTCTGGTTATACTAGCTCTTTAATGGAAGTATCCTTTCTGGTTATTCTCTGTATTTTAATTAATTTTTGAGAGGGGAGCTCTTTTCTGCTGTGTGCTCCAAGAGGCCAAGCTTTCTGGTTGACAACCCTGCAGTCTGTCTTTCTGTGTGGGTTGGCAAGTGGGAGGGAGAAAAGGAAGAATTTTTGGAGAAGAGTGTGTATTCCTCCTTGCTCCTCAGCCTTACTGCAGTTTTAGCAGTGACTGTTCCATAGCTGTACAGTGGACCCTTAGCTTCTGATGTCTTGGCCTTCAATGTGTCTGCTAAGAGTGCCAGTGAAGGCTTTCCACTGTTCTTATCCCTGGAGTCCCTCACCAACCCCCTTAGTGTCCTTAGCCCTAGTGGCATTCTTGTAAATAGTCACTTCATTAAAGAAAAGTTCAAGCCGGGCGTGGTGGCGCATGCCTGTAATCCCAGCACTCAGGAGGCTGAGTCAGGAGGATCAGTGAGAGTTTGGGCTACGAAACTGAGCTCAAGGCCAGCCAGAACTGTACAGCGAAACCCTGTCTCTAAAAGACAAAAAAAAAAAAAAAAAAAAAAAGAAAAGTTCAAACATTTCCTCTGATTGTACTGTTTCCTGCCTGACCTCACTGTTATAACACTCCTCCCCATCTCTGTGCAGATCCTGCACTTAATATTTATTTTACAGCTCTCAAATCAGTTATTTTGTTGTCAGATTTCCTCTGACATTTTAAGGATAGAATTGCTATTTGCTTGTCCTTGGCATCCCCAAAGGGTCCAGTACAGTGCCATAGTCATGGGAGATACCCAATAAATTAGTAATTATTGTCATGCTGAACTAATTTAAAGACTCAGAGTAGTACATGTGAAAATGTGCTTGTGGTAAAATTTGGGAAGAGAGAGATGTGGCACACACCTGTAATGCCAGCACTCAGAAGGCTGAGGCAGAAAGAGCACCACAAATTCAAGGGCCACCCAAGATTACATGGTGAGACCTTGGCAGGGAGGCTGTTTTTATTTTTAGATGAACAAGATGCTCATCATTGCCTGATGTTTTGTCTTACTATATTACTCTTTATTTTGTTGTCTCTCTGTTCAATTTACATTTTTTTATCTTCAAAAACTTTGTTAGTCTTAGAAAAATTCTACATTTGGATTGCAATGAATCAATCTTTTATACTTGTTATTGATGATTTCTGTTGTGAAATTTTATTTTTTAGAATTTTTTATTTTATTTGTTTATTTTTTTCTTGTTTCAGAACCTTTGTTTATTCACTCATTTTTATGGCCGGCTCAGCCCGCCCCAAGGGCAGAGCTGGCGCAGCATGTGGTGCCGGGGATGGAACTGCAGTCCCTGAAGCCGCCCAAACTTTCCCAAGCAGGTGCTTTAGACCACTGAGCCATCCTGCCAGGCCCCATGTTGTGAATATTATGATTTGTAATTTGTAGGGACTTCAAATTCTTGCACTACTTTTTATATTGAAATGCTAACAAGTAGGGGTGTTACAGAATTCCTTAATTCATTTATGGAATTTTTATTGGCACATTTACTACACACCAGTTACAGTTTAAAGACTATATAGGTAATAAAGTTCTGCCAATGTCAGCTTGTATTCTTTTTTTTTTTTTTTTTTGTAATTCTAACTAAAATGTAAAGTTTGTTAAAAATCTTTTTTACTAGTGCCCTCCATCTTTTTTATACAAGTATGTGCTGTGCTGTTCAGGCTAGCCTTGAGCTCACTTTGTAGCTTAGGCTGGGCAACAGTCCTCCTGCCTCAGGATCCT
This sequence comes from Myocastor coypus, assembly GCA_004027025.1. Classification (NCBI taxonomy): domain Eukaryota; kingdom Metazoa; phylum Chordata; class Mammalia; order Rodentia; family Myocastoridae; genus Myocastor; species Myocastor coypus. Next base: position 8,671 of record PVJA010030843.1, read on the forward strand.
GAGGGCTGGGATTATAGGCATGTGCTACCATGCCAAGTTTATTAGTGTATATTTCAAATGTATAATAAATACATTCATAGGTACAAATATAGGTTGTATCTTGATCTTTTTATGTAGACTTGTATTCTAGTCCTATTTCAAGTCAAGATGAAATACAGTTTCTGACAGACTGTATCAGGGTGGTTTTATATACACCTTTAACAACTTTAGTGGAAACTGAATTTATGTTTATTTCCTGACATTTGCTGGCCACTAATATCAGATACATGGAAGCGGCATATGTAATCTTGAACAGTTTTAGAATCTGTTCGGTTCAGAATTATTTTTGTTTTGTTTGGTATATGTGAGATGAAAGCCTTTTGGCCTGAGCAGTTTGTTGTTAGCTTCCCTTGGGTGTCAGTTTGTTGTATTTGCAGTATAGAGAGATTTAGTCTTACATTTCAGGTCTTATTTTGGAAAGTATTTTATAATTAAATTTTCATCAATTACCATGCTATGAGAAGCCTACAGTTATTCCAAAACTTGAATGAATTACTAAAATACTCAGTTTAAGGATTTATGTGTTTAGTATGAATTTTCCTTGTTACATGCAGAGCAGTTTCTAGTACATTTACCTGAAACGTTTGTAGTTGATAGATATTAAAAATGGACTTCCTAAAATGCTGGCAATCTGAGTTTGGGAGAAGAAGAATGTATTTTTTAATTCCATACTAGTAAACCCTTCAGATTATGTAGATAACCCAAGGCTTTTAGGAAAGGCAGTACAAGTAGCCAGACCATTTAAAATGTCCCAGAAAAAACAGTGCTAGTCAACAGTGGTCAACGGTGTTTGGTTAGGGAATGATATAGTGGTATTGTTTCTAATAAGATTGCTCTCTTGAATGTGGAGTCCTGATCATATTGGCAGGAAGGGCGTGGGAGAAAAACTTGAATATTCTGCTTTGTTTTTACCAGCCACTTTTTTCTTCTAGCATTTAATTTTTCCCAGTATAGTGGTGACTGCAAAGTTTTAACTAGTACATTTTTACTAATATGTCCCTTACCTTAACATGAATAATATTGTAATTGAGACTATGTCTCATGTCTAAATAGATACAATGCCTGAATTCTGTCTACTTCACCAGGAAAGAAAAAAATGTTTTGAATATTTTTGTTTTGTTTTTTTATTTTTTACATAGGGTCTTGCTTTGAAGTTCAGGCTGCTCTTGAGGTCACTGTGTAGCCCAGACTGGCCTCAAACTCTCAGCAAACTGCCCCAACGTCCTTGGGAGTACAGGCATCTGCTGCCATGCCTGGCAGTTTCTTTTTCTTTTCTTTTCTTTTTTTTTTAAATTTTTAATTTTTTTTTCTTGTTTCAGAACTTTTGTTTGTTTGTTTATTTATTTATTTTTATGACCAGCTCAGCCTGCCCTGTGGGCAGGGCTGGCACAGCATGTGGTGCCAGGGATTGAACCACAGTCCCTGCAGCCGCCCAAGCTTTCCTAAGCAGGCACTTTAGACCACTGAGCCATCCTGCTGATCCCGGCAGTTTCTTTTCTTTTCTTTTTTTTTTTTTTTTTCCCCAAAGGGACTTTTTTTGGTCTTTTTACTATTTTGTTTTTTGGTACTGGGAATCGAACTCTGGGCCTTGCGCTTGCTAGGCAGGCGCTGCGCCACTGAGCTACATCCCCGGCCCTATCCCGGCAGTTTCTTAATACTGTATTTTATTTTTCTTCAGAGAGATAGCTTAGTAGTTTAAGCACTACCACATTTACTCTGTAACATGTTTTGGAATTTTGCAGACAGTTTCATAAGGATAATGCTGATGGTTCTGCACATAAAAATTTTGGAAAATATAACCTATGGTTTCTGAATTTTTTTGACATAAAACTTGCAAATGAGATCACAAAATAAATATTTACAAAAAATTGACAAAGTGACTATAAATTAGAAAGTGAGTTTCTGTCTCAGATGTCCCATTTCCATAGCGCCTAGTACTTATACCAGTTCGTATATTTGTTTCATACGTGTCATTTCAGATATGTACATGTAAGTAAGCAATCTTTTAAAAATGCAAGTTCTAGTCCTTTAAATAACTTTTAAAATGCAGCTTTGGCAACTTAGCAAGACCCTGTCTCAAAATTTAAAAAAGGTTCTGTGGGTGTAGCTCAGCGTAAAGGCCCTGAACGTACAATCTTTAGTCTTCCTCCACCCGCATCTTTAATAATATGTATACCTTTCCTATAAGGTAAACAGGCAGTTAATACTTGAATTATGCTATCTTTCCTTGCTGTAGTTTGCTTCCTGCATGCAGAGCAAGTAAACTCACGTGTCATTTTAGATTTAGATTTTTTTTTTTAAGGCCTCTTTGGGCATCAGATTGCCTCACGTGGTAGTCTTACATACTTTTCATGTCATTTAAATATTGACAGTGCTGGTAACATCCTTGTGTTAGAGATGATAACAATGTAATTCATTGTCTGAACTGGGGCAGTTCTTTAGTTTGTTTTTTGCAAGGGTAAGGGGAGGATTCAACTCTTGCCAGGCAGGAGCTTAAGCCACTGAGCTACCCCCCAGGCCTAAACTGGGAAACTTCTAAGAGTGAAGGAAGCTACTAGTAATCTTGCTAACACAGTGCTTAATAAGACTGCCCCAAGCTAACTAAGCAATATGGTCATCTGTTCATAGACTTGGAGTTTTTGTTTTTATGGCCTTCAGAGAATAAATCAAGTCTTTTGAAAAGAAATGATGTCATTGATTTTAGTAGAGAAAAAATACTTAAGCCTCCAATGTTTGTTGTTTAGTTTTTTGTGTGACTTACTTTATGGTATCAGTATTTTGTAGACCAGAAGGACTTAGATTAGATGAAGAGATGTGCTAAGATTTACTGAAATTCATGAATTTTAGTAGTAATATGTATGTCTGATTTAAAACATTTCTGACATAAATCTACAAGTAATTTAGATTTGTTTTGTAGGTTTTAACAAACATTAAGTAAAAACTTTTTTTGTAAATTTAAAGATAAAAGCATTTTAGTTGTTTAAATGTGCAGTGTACAAAAATTGTACTCTTTTTATGGAAAAAAAAAGATTTTCTTTACCTTGTTTGACTCTTGGTTTCCAAGATAATAAGTAAGTACAGTTTACCTTTTGTGAGTTAAGCATAACCATTTGTACTTTCTTGAAAATCCCATATTGGAATTTTTTTTTTTTTTTCTAATTTGTTTTCCATTCTCTACTACTTGTTTGTTGCTGATATCTTTTTTATTACTACTGTCTTCTTCAGAACTTAACTCAATTTTTAAAAAGGGGATATTCTAGTTTAATTTATGCTTAAATCCTTTTATTCTACATCTCTGGAAAATTGAGTGTAATTGATAGTTTTGTCTTTTTTAAAAAATTACATCAGATGCTCATTTATTGACTTCTATATTTTAGGCACTTTATGGAATTTGTGATTTTTAACTAGCAATAAATACTGGTTACCTAGGATACTATGTTATAAAGGGAAGTGAACACCACATTGTATTACTTTACACATAGCTTTTCATTTCATCTACCCAGAAACCTTGTGTGGTTTAATATTATACCTATCTTATAATGAGACAGTGGTGGTAGAGAACTCCACTTGCCTAGATTACAACAGGTACTTCATTAGAAGTTGTGTTTTCAGTCTTTAGAGCTCAGACCCATTTTCACTATGTCAAACTCCTTCAGGCAATTATCAAATTACATTTTAGTGTCCTTCAGCCACAAATTCATTTTAAACATAATTATAATTTGACAGAAAGTATAAGAGGATGAGTTTAAAATCTGGTTTTTGATATATCTTATTTGGGTAATGAGCACATAGAGAATGGCCAGTATCTGTCGACCCTGCTGTGTTGTGATAATGAAATAAAAAAGCATAAAGTATATAGACTACCCAGTACTCTGAAAAAGTAGTGTTTTTTTGTATCCATGGTGAATCTGTGCTGTTAGAAGCAGCTCACTTCAAAATACTGTAAAAGGTCTCGGAATACCAAGACCTGTTGGTAAAATACCTATAGCTGCTATGTTAATACCTGATTTGAAGCCTTAAATTGTAAGAGCATTGACCTAAGTGGAAAATTCCCTCCAGAAATTACAGAGGAGACATAGGTTTAATACTGGGCTCAGTTCTATGAATATTTTAAAATTGATATTCTTCACTTCAAATGACTGGGTGGTAGAGCATTAATCTTTAGGATTAAAAATAGGTAGAAATTCTTAACCTTGATAGTCCTGTCTCCAAGTCCTTTTCTTCCATTAGCTTAAGTGGATAGACCAGAGGGATAAACCCAGATTGTAAATGTTTCAAAATGCTCAGTTTTCCAAAGCAGTCACAATTTAGTATTTCTCCCATAAAATCATGATCCTATTTGTATTTCTTTCTTTCTTTAAAGTATGGCCGGCTCAGCCTGCCCTGGGGGTAGGGCTGGCACAGCATGTGGTGCCTGGGATCAAACGTTGGTCCATGAGGTTGCCTAAGCTTGCCTAAGCAGGTGCTTCAGACTGCTGAGCCATCTCACCAGCCCCTGTATTTCTTATTTCTTTAGTATATATTTTTCTCATCATCAAATCAACTTTAAAGTCATCTGATAGGAAAACAAATGATATCATTTCTCTAAAAATTTCTTGTTAACTGAAAATTTCTAAGGCATAGAAAAACCAATAAGTTTGACATAATGTGTTTTGTTTTTAACTTATCTCTTGCTCTTAGTAGCCTTCTTTTTCTCTTATAGTTGCAGATTTTCTCTTAATACAGATATTCCTTTACTTGATTATTAATGCCAGACTCACAGCATGGTAACTTTTCTATTCTTTCTTTTTCTTATCTCTATGGAAGATCAGTACTACACTTGCTTTTTTCCAGTCTTCTGGTATCTCTCCAGTTCTTGAATTTTCAAAAATAATTGTAAGTGATTCAGTTGTAAGTATGCTCTATACTTCTTTCTTTGGATGAAGCTTAATCTGTGATGCATGTCATCTCAAAATTGCTGGTTGTCTTTATGAGCTTTCCAGGGCCAGGGAGATAGCTCAGTGAAATAAATGCCTGCCTGGCAAGCACAAAGTTCTGAGTTCCATTCCTAGTACCAACTAAATAAATAACAAGTAGTTTCATTTTATTAACAAAATTCCTGAATAATAGGAGGATGTTTTTTTGATTTAAAGAATTCACGTATTTTTGTTTCTGTTCATGTTTTTCGCATGGAGGTTTATTTTGTTGAGTGTTTTTCCTATGTTAAATTTTAAAGCTGTTTTTCTATTTTACAGTCCTATTACTAATAATTTATCAATTTTTTGCTACCTTGAATTTTCTATGGGATATATGTAGGCTAATGTATTTCTAAAACGTTTCCCTTTTTTCTTTTTTGCAGTGAATTTTTATTATATATTATCTTTTCTAGTTTAAGAGTAAGTACTGCATTTGTGTACTTCCGTAAGTTTTCAGTAAAAATTATTTGATATGAAAATGATTACTCATTTTGAAGTTCCTTTTACAGTGATGTTATTCAGCCCTCTTGTTCTATGCTATTTTCAATTCCTCATGAATTTTTAACTTCCTGATTGTGATCTCAAGAAGACTTAAACCATTTTGACCACTTTTGCCTCTGTTGTTCATTACTCTTCTTTAGTCAGGAAAAGTTGCTTTAAGAAGTTTTTACTGCTTGCCGTAGAAGTTACCTCCTGTACTGGTTTATTTGGGGCGAAGCTCTCCAAAGCACTACACTTTGTGTGTGCTTTGGTTTGAGGCAGTCCCTTGTAGTACTGTTTGTTTGTTCGTTTGTTTTTATTTTTTGGTGGGACTGGGGTTTGAACTCACAGCCTTGCACTTGCCAGGCAGGCACTTGTGCCACAGAGCTATCTCCCAGGCCCCCAGTACTGTTCTTTTAAATGTGGGTGACACTTGAAAAGTACAAACAATGATTGGTATTGCCATTAAAGTTAGTAACTGACATTTGTTAGCTTTTAAAAGTCTTTTGAGAAAAAGTAGTGCTATTCATGTAGTAAGAAATACTGATACATAGTAAGAAGTACTGATGCTGTTTTGAGGCAGTTTAATAGTGTCCCAGTTTAGATATTCTAGAAAGTGTGTATTTTTATTTATTTATTTTTCCTTGTTTCAGAACTTTTGTTTATTTATTTTTATGGCTGGCTCAGCCCTCAGGTCAGGGCTGGCACAGCATGTGGTGCTGTGGATCGAACCGCGGTCCCTGCAGCTGCCTAAGCTTTTCTAAGCAGGCGCTTTAGACCACTGAGCCATCCTGCCGGGCCCCAAAAGTGTGTATTTTTGTTGTGTACTTTTTTCCCTCTATATTAAACTGGATATACAGTGTATAGATCTGGCTGATGTACTGTTATTCTTGATTGTATGTATCTACTTTAGCTTTCTTTATTAGCAGAGTACTCTTTTTTTTTTTTTTTTTTTTTTTAGTTGGGGGTCTCACTACATAATTCGGCTGGTCCTGCACTCACTGAATTCTAGGCTTACCTAGAATTTGCAGCAGTCCTCATGCCTCAGCCTACCAAGTGCTGGGCTTACAGGTGTATACCACTGTGCCCTACTAGCAGAGTACTCTTGAAAACTAGACATTTTGTTTTTAGCATTTATCAGCAAGGCTTTCCTTTGCATAATTTCTAATTTTCTTGATTAATTGAAGTTTCTATACAGATTTCTCTACTTGAATTTTTTGTTATATCACAGACTGTTTTGTACTTCTCTATAATTGCTGTTTAAACTTTAAAAAGAATTTCTACAGAAACCAGAAAGTTAGAGAACTGTAGTATATTATCAGCACAGTAAATTATGGTGTAGTATCACCTCTGTGGTCCTGACTGCCATGAATGCAACCCAGTCACTTCAGTGACTACCCAGGGACAGGGACAGAGAGGGAAAGCCAAAGGACAAGAAAAGGAAGGGTAGTCTTGGGAGATTACTGATGGGGAAGACTAGCTCCAAGGCCAGAGGCTGCTGCTATTTCAACGTGGGTTCCCTGATCCCACACAGCAATGAATATGAGGCATATTCCTGTCCTTTGTGTAGCCCTTCAGAGAAGTCAGGTGTCAAGTGTTGGGATAAGATGTGGACAGTCGGGAACTCTGCACTGCTCTACCTGCCTCACTTAGACTATGCAACAGACCACCCTCTGCATGCTTAGAAGACTGTATTCATACTTAAAAGCTAACGCCATTAAAATGAATTAATTCTTATTATAGTGCCTCATTGTTCTAAGGGATTAAAAAACTGATAGTATTTTGAAACACGTTTTATGAAGCACCCAAGCCTTCAATGGCATTATGAAAATAATTTCTGTGAATGGGAAATTGGAAAAGGTAAATGATATTTGTTGAAGGTGGTATTCTTCTAGTATATTCTTGTCAGATTTGAGAAAAGTTTAACTACAGTAGTATGGGTTGCTAAAAGAGAAAAGATAGATGTAGTGGTACAGGGCTGTAGTCCCACCACTGTGGGAAGCTGAGGCAGGAGGACTGAAAAGTTTGAGCCTATTCTAAGAAATTTAGTGGCTTAGAGAGATCCTGTCTCAAATAAAAAGTGAAAAAAGATCTGAGAATGTAGTTCAATGGAAGTTTAGTCCTCAGTTATGCAGAGACATCTGGGGAGACTATCTAGAGGCAAGTTTGAGAAAAGAGCCGGGTGAAGCTCTTACGATTGTAGCAGTGTTAAAAGGTTATTTCTGTATAATTAACATATGTGATTCAGTTTGAAGTAATTTAAATGTGTTTCCATATTTATAGAATATGTCAGCCTATTGTAATGCTATTATAGTTGAATTCAGAAGAGGGACAACTTTCCGATCACTTAGTCTGCCACTTAGATTCTTTACCTTTTATTACTTGTGAAGGTGCCACTGACCTTTTAAACATTTAACAAGAATATATTTAGCCGAGTTTGACTGGGTCATGGTAGTGGAATCATTGATAATTTTATTGTAGAGTTCTTCACAAAACAAAACAAAACCAAGCCATGCAATATTTTCAATTTTCCTATGGTATAGTGACTTGGGCAGTAAATGTTGTCTCCCTCTGTTGTGTCTGAAATACAGTGTGCTTAGGTGTCCTTCCTTACATCTTTACTATCATCCCTCTATGTAGCAAAGGCTTCTGATAGGAAGTTCTTTGAGTTTTCTTTAAAAGGAAGATAGCAAAGCACTATATATACATAGGGTCTAGATTGTGTACATTTTTAGGATTATTGTTCCTTAAACTTTGTTGGTATACATAATACAGCTTATCAAGAATGTTCTTTTTGGAGCAGTTCTTTATGTGTACATAAAAAATAAGTAGGCAGCTTTATAATTATAAAAGAAAATAAATTGCAAAATAAATTGATTTTTCTCATGGTCTAAATAAAATTTCAGATTTTTCAGCTGAGCATGTTGGCTCATTCCTCTAATCCCAGCACTTGAGAGGCTAAGGCAGGAGGGTTGCTGTTAATTAAAGGCCAACTTGGGCTACATGGTGAGGCCCTGCCTCAAAAAAAAGAAAATGATTTTTTTCATTTGGGTCAGAGAATAACAAATAGTAATGATTGATGAATTGGCAGTTTTTATCTCTAGTAGATATATGCAGTAGGTGCCACACTAACCATAGTAAGCCTAAGATGTATTTGTAGGTAAGAAGATGCAAGTTTGAGAGCCACAGTACTGTATCTTGTTAGTGGCTGAGCTGGAATTAGAAACCAGTTGACTAAACCATTGTTTTTTCTGCTGGACCTTCTTATCAGTTTTGTGTTTTGAGTTAATAGCTGTGGGATGTTTTAATAATAACGAAGTGTTATCTTCACAAAGATAGGTATTGCTGTAACATGAAATAAACTTTGACCTCAGTGTACTAGAATGGGGAGTAGTATAAAATGAGCCACATGCTTTGGCCAAAGGCAGGAAAAATATGCCAAGGTCAAGTTTGAGATGGGATTGCTGAACTGTATTTTACCCACTTAAAACAGAATTTTGTAGTTGCATTAGGATTCTCTGACAGAGGTAGTTCTTTACCCTTACTTCCATGCTTATGTGCATGACATCTGGAATTTGTATATAACAAGCAACAATCTGGTTTCCTCTTTTGTTGTTTACACCTAACATTGGTGTGTTTTTCAGTTAGAGATTATTAAAAATGCCAAATGTCTTTTGTGCAAAGTGAAAACATAGGAATCCTCTGTGCTCTTGGAACTTTAAAATAGAGGTATATAAAAATTATGACACAGCAAAGCTGGACTTCCAAGCTCAGAAATTAGTGGGTCTTCCAAATAAATTAAAATTTATACTATATCAAAAGGGTAGAGTTTGTACCATGGGCAAAAGCGAATAGAAATTTGATTAGGAGAAAAGTATTGTCACTTAGAAAGGGGCCATAGGGAAGGGAGTCTTTCATTTTGTAAGGAGGAGAGAAGATAATGCTGAAGTTGATGGAGTAGATTAAGGAGTAGGAGAACTAAATAAAAATATGAAGTTAAAATTAGGAGAATAGAGGATGAACTGACCAGAAAATGGGGGTGGATAATTTACTTTTTTTTTTTTTTTTTAATGTTCCTTAACTAACTCACTGTTGTGGTATTCAGTGGCAGCCACTGTTGGGGGCTTAAAATAAAAAGATTTGGAACAGCAGCAAATGCAGTAGATAAAAAGATAGTAGAACTTGAGAAGGCTGAGGTACTCAGTGAATGCACGTTTTGTGTGTGTGTGTGTGTGTGTGTGTGTGTGTTACTGGGAGCTAAAGCCTTTGGATTTTTTTTCTTTTTCTTTCTTTCTTTTTTTTTTTTTTTTTTTTTTTTTTTTTTTTTTTTTTTTTTTTTTTTTTTTTTTTTTTTTTTTTTTTTTTTTTTTTTTTTTTTTTTTTTTTTTTTTTTTTTTTTTTTTTTTTTTTTTTTTAACTTTATTTGTTTATGTTATAGCTGGCTCAGCCTGCCCTGGGGTGGGCTGGCGCAGCATGTGGTGCCAGGGATCCAACTGCGGTCCCTGCAGTTGTCTTAGCTTGCCTAAGCAGGTGCTTTAGACCACTGAGCTATCTCACTGGCCCCTTTTTCTTTTCTTTTTTTTTTTTTTTTTTGTCTTTTTGAGTCAGGGTCTCGCTATGCAGTTGAGGCTGGCCTTGAGCTCACTTTTGTAGCCCAGGCTGGTCTCGAACTTGCACCAATCCTCCTGTCTCAGCCTCCCCAGTGCTGGGATTACAGGCGTGAGCCACCACGCCCGGCTCCTTTTTCTTTTTAATATGTGGTCTTTTGTTTATTTTTGAGAAAAAGTCTTGCTGTGTCACTTAAGTTTCCCAGGCTAGGCTTGAACTTGTGATCCCCCTACTTCAACATTCCAGAGTTTTGGGGTTATAGGTGTGTGCCAGAATACCTTGTTAGTGTACTATTATTTTTGAAGAATGTAAATTATTTGAATAGACTTATTATGGTGTTTGTATAAATGTACTGTTTCTGGGTTTTGTTTTGTTTTTTTCTTTTGTCATTTTGAGACAGGGTCTCGCTATGCAGTTCAGGCTGGCCTTGAGCTCAGTGTTGTAGCCCAGGCTGGTCTCAAACTCACACCAATCCTCCTGCCTCAGCCTCCCAACTGCTGGGATTACAGACAGTGTTTCTGCTTTAAAAGTTGAAATATTATTTCACGTATGAACTATTCTGTGTATTAAAGTATTGCTTGGATGCTGCTAGATTTACTGCACATTTTCTTCTCATCTAGGGTTTAGATTCAGGATTTGTTCCTAGTGTGCAAGACTTTGACAAAAAGCTGACAGAAGCTGATGCTTACCTACAGATCTTGATAGAACAACTAAAGGTTGGTATTGAAGTGATATAAAGTAAGAAATTTTACTGAATGTAATTTTTTTTTTTTTCTGAATGTAATTTTGAGTAAAACTAGATACTTGATGGTAACTTGCAGCCTTAATACGGCTTTTCAGCGGTTTTAAAAGCCAACATAGAGATCTTTGTCAATATGTAACTATTGTTAAATAGTATATTTATATAATGTACTTTTTGGGAAGAATAAGATCAATATGTAAACATAATTATATAACACATGATTAGATCTATAATTGTTTAAAATTTCAGTGAATCTAGAATGTTTTAGTGATTCCATTTCTAAGTCCTTTTTTTTTGTCTTGTCTTACATTTTGTGGGGAGAAATATAGGAGGACAACTTGTCTACTTTATTCTGGCTAAAATAGTTTCCTGCAGTTCCTACTTAAAAGTTACAAGCAAAGATTCTGGAAGAAAAAGGAGTTTAGGAGATAAAACAGAGAAAATTTTTCTTTAATCAATGCTTTTAACTTCTTAAAAGTCCTGTGTTTTGTTTGTAACTCTACTGAGTGATTGGCCTTGACTTTGCACAGTCATTCAGACAATAGAATGTCCTGAAGAAATAGACTAGGACTTAAGGAACAAAAAAGAAAACTACACAGGCTTGAAAATACTTATAAATCATCCATGTAAGGAGTGTGTTCAAGGGGCTAGGGACTTAGCTCAGTGCACAGCACTTGCCTGGCAAGTGTGAGATCCTGAGTTTGATTGCTGGTACCTCACCTCCCAAAGAGAAATTACCTAAAACTACTTTAGTTTTCCTGTGTTTACTACATGTACTCAGTGTACTAATGTGGCTTGACACTATGTTCATTTTTTAAAATCCTATAGCTTTTTGACGACAAGCTTCAAAACTGTAAAGATGATGAACAGAGAAAGGTAACTCTATAACCATGATTTCTATCTAAAAATAATTTAGCTCAAAAATCCTGATGGAGAAATGACAGAAATATATCAGTATTTTTACTACATATTGTTACATTTGTAGCCCTTATCGGTTGGTACGTGTGCCTAATGTCTTAATTCTTTTTACTTTCCCTTCTGATACTGACTTTGGGGTCAGTATTTTGACTATGATAGTAGTAGACCTCAAGGGGAGTTTTCTGGTGAATATGTTACAGTTTGATAATTAAAAGGATATTGTGCAAAATTTTTAATTCCTTTTTTGTAATCTTTTTCTTCCTCATGTGCAAATAGAAATTGATTTTATTAAACTTATGTGTGGTTATTTCAAATATTAAGAAACTAATGACTATTTTTAGAATAAATAAGAAGCAACATATGAATAAATAGTTGGTACTTTACCTCTAATTCTACATTTTAACCCCCCCTTGAATTTTGGACATGCCATTCACCATAGTGCATATTGCCATTTTCTACTTAACATTTTCCCTCTCTTTGGCTTAGACTTTCTGAGGCATCATCATTATTAATATTTTACCTTTTCATTAATTGTAGAAGCCATGCCATTTGGCTTTTTTAGTAATAATAATTCATGTTCTACGTCACCTTCCATTAATTCTTAGTTTTGAAATTCATGTCTAAATTTTAGAAAATAACAGGAAAGGTTAAGATAATTCTGAAAAAAAAATACTGAAATCAGATTGTGAAATCTATAGAAAAGATGGGACTTGTTTTCAGGAAAGCAATTAGAATATTTTACTTTATTATAAATACTGAGGCATATGAATTTTGTTCAAGAAGCTCTTCTCCACAGAATATGTGTAATTTTTATTTAAATATTTCATTCAGATTGAAAGTAATAACATAATTTCTTCCCACTTTATATTCATTTAGAATAATAGTTATATTCTGGTGAAATTCTTTAAATGGCTAATCAATAAAAAACAGTAGTCAGGTATGGTTATACACACCTGTAATCCCAGCATGCAGTAGGTTGAGGCAGAAGGATTGCTGCAAGCTCATCTTGTATTTTTAAAAACAAAAACAAAAAACACTTTTGTATTTCTGATTATTTCTGTTTAAATTATTTTTCACAGAAAATTGAAACTCTCAAAGAGACAACAAATGTAAGTTATGTGTATTTGATAGTCTGATTTTGCATTAGAAAGTGATTTAAAATGTCATTTTATAACTATTGATAAGAACAATTAAGATCTTAATTTTATGCCTTTTATAGGCAGCTTAAGAATTCATTGTGTGATGAAATTTAATAAAAAAAATTCCTCTAACTGAAATGGTCTTCCTATGCCATTTTGTTTCTGTTCTTGTCTGTCTTGAGATCCTTGGGTAAAAGTTATCATCCCTGCACAAGTAAGGTTGAGAAACCTTACTTGAAATTCCTAGAGCCCTAAGGAATTTCAAATTCCAGATATTTTTGGAATTTGAAATATTTGCATGTAATATGAGATAATCTTGGGGAGGCAATCAAAATGTAAACATGAAATTTATTTGTATTTAATACATATACATGTAGCCTGGAGATAAGTTTTTGAAATAATGTTTCTTTTTTTTTAGAATTTTTTTATTTCATTTTATTTTATTTATTATTATTATTATTTTTTTTTTTTCTTGTTTCAGAATCCTTGTTTGCTTATTCACTCATTTTCATGGCTGGCTCAGCCCGCCCCGAGGGCAGCGCTGGCACAGCATGTGGTGCCGGGTATTGAACCACAGTCCCTGAAGCCACCCAAGCTTTCCCAAGCAGGCGCTTTAGGCCACTGAGCCATCCCACCAGGCCCCTGAAATAATGTTTCTAATATGCCTGCATGTAAAATCTCACCCTCTACCTAAGGTTAGGTGTAGAATCTTTCACTTAAAGGATCATGTCAGCTTTCAAAAGGTATAGACTTTAGGTCAGTTTAGAGTTGGGATTTGGCGGTTAGGAATACTCATATATTTTCTCTTTCTTAAAAATATATTATGATTGAGGTTTTGGAATGTACTGATATAATATTACCTGATAGACTGAGTGAGATCTGTATCTTGATAAAAGTCTTTAAAAAGCAGGCAAGCTGGCATTTCAGTTGGATTTTGGCAAGATTTTTTTTACTGTCCATATTTCCATCAACCTTAAGTGGATATTTTAGGAAATGACAATGGGGTAGCTATTCTTGATACAAAATATGAGCATTAATCAGACTCATCTGTTGTACTTTTAGATGTTGAAGATCTGTTTCGTTACTCAGTGTAATCTTCTAGCATTCCTTGGCAAATCATAACATTGCTAATGAATAGCTTCATTTGATCCTATCAGTATATCAGCACTCACTGGATATCCAGAAGAAAGTATTTATTATATACTATGGATTTAATCTCTTTATCATTGACTGAGTTTTTATTTTAAGCTTTAACATCATATGACCGACTTTATTTGAGGCAAGATCCTAAAGCCAGTGTTTTATTTTTGTAGAGCATGGTAGAATCAATTAAACACTGCATTGTGTTGCTGCAGATTGCTAAAGTAAGTAAATTTTACTTTTGATTACCTTCATATCATGGACTTTAAAAATTATAATGGCATTTTTTTTCTTTAATAGTCACAAGACCTCATTATGTGATATTACCTTTCTATAGTAAAATAATTTATGGGACTTCTTATTCTGTTGTGTTTGGGTGTTACCTTCCCTACATGATTCTGGTTTCTGGTTCTCAGAGGACAGGGTAAGAAGGAGCAAATTTGAATGACTCACCCTTTCCTCCCATTTTATCCATTATTGCACCTTGCAACCAGGCCATCTTTTGCAAATTCCTGTACTAAAATGTTTCTTTGAGAAGATAAGGGCATTAAGTTTTAGAATTACTTTTCTCAACTACACTGAAGAGTGAAACTTTTCTTTTTTTTACAATAGTGCTTAAGACTGTTAAAAAATATTTTTTGGCTGTGGATATAACTCAGGGAACACAGTACCTGCCTGGCAAGCACGAGAACCTGAGTTCAATTCCTAGTACCAAAAAATATATGGTCAGCTTTAAACTAAGTTTAAAGATGTAATAATGTTCATTTAGGATATAAACATAATTTGAGAGCTGTAATTAGACAGAAAAAGTCTTAGCAACAGTTAAATTTCCTTCTGGAATTAAATCAAAAGCCAAACTCCCATTTAGTTTGCCACCATTAACCATTATGAAGGACCCTAAAAAGTGTATCAAGCAGAGTTACGACAAGCTGCATATTCAGAATGAACTGCTCAGAGTTCTTGAAAAAACTTTAGTAAGTTGAACATAACATGTTTGGAAGACAGAGAACAAGAAAATGTTCTTGAAGTGTGGCTAAAGGGAATTTGTAATGAAACAGTGAGAACTCCAGCCACGTAGCTATCTAAAGTACTGAATGATTTTCACAGACCACCTGTAGCAGCCTGTACAGTGTTAACTCTTCTACTTTCTCCATCTTTCAGAGAAGACAACGTGACACCCTAAAATACTGTATCCACTCCCATCGGGGAGGGTGTAGTTTGCAAGTTAGTAATCTATGGGCTTTGGGTAACTGTAGGTGCCCTCCATTCACCCAGGTAATTTGACAACCAAGAAAAACTAAACCAAAACCATACCCCTTTCATACCTCTAATCCAATTCTACCTTTGTCTTAGCTTTCCCATATATTCTTATCCTCAAAAGTGCAAGAAAAGTTTATACACATACATAAGAAATGAGGTATAATGATCAAAAATCTCTACAATGTGAATACAAGTCCTAAATTCTGACACTTTACCCTAACACTAAGTATAGTCTCAAAATAAAATGGCATTGTCCCTTTATTTTAAACTGAATAGACTTACTAACCAAACAAATATGGATTGTTCTATGCTACTGTGTCATTAGCAATACTAGGTTTTAAAACAGAAGTCTATACATTTGGGCCAATGAATATATACAGCTAGCTAGTAAAACAGATCAGTAGTTTAAAAATCACACACAAACAACACTCCCAAACCCAGTTGTTGAGCTGTTCTGGCTACTGGCTAGAGACAGACATTGTATTCCAGTAGAAATAATAAGAGAAAAACATTTTTTTAAATGCTTTATTATTATATATATATATATATATATATATATATATATATATATATATATGTTTTTTTTTTTGGGGGGGGGTCTTTTTGATATAGTGTCTTGCTATGTAGTCTCAGGCTGGCCTTGAGCTCACTTTTGTAGTCTAGGCTGGTCTTGAACTGATCCTCCTGCCTCAGCTTCCCAAGTGCTGGGATTAAAGGCTTGCACCACCATGCTCAGCTCAAAAAATGCTTATTTTCAAGTAATTAAAATTCTGCTTTTGCCTGGCAGGATGCCTCAGTGGTCTAAAGCGCCTGCTTAGGAAAGCTTAGGTGGCTACAGGGACTGCGGTTCGATTCCCAGCACCACATGCTGCTCCAGCCCCCTCAGGGCAGGCTGAGCCGGCCATAAAAATAAATAAATAAAATTCTGCTTTTTTTAGGTACCTCTACTATACTGATGATCATCCTTATAAATTAAACTTTTAGGAAATCTAAATAATTAACCTGTGATTAAGAGGTCATATTTTTTTTTGAGTTTCAATTTTTTTTATTGTTTAAATTTAACAATGGTTATATTACATATTTTCATCATCAGATCAGTTTAGATTAATACATATAGGTATATAAGATTGATCAAACAATTAAGCATTAACCTTTCTAAATCAACATTAGTTTTTTTTTTTTCTTTTCCCCTTTCTTTTCTTTGAAAGTGGCATATTGCATATTGTCCTCAAAATCATTCTACAGAGTACAGTGTGTGGGCCCACTTCCCTATTGATGTTGCTTAGGAAAAAAAAAAAAAAAAGGAAAAGAATATACTTCTCTTTGGACTCAGAGCAAGCAGATACATATACAGTCAAATGTTTTGCGATTGCTGGCCGGGCGTGGTGGCTCACGCCTGTAATCCCAGCACTCGGGAGGCGGACGCAGGAGGATTGGTTCGAGTTTGAGACCAGCCTGGGCTACAAAAGTGAGCTCAAGGCCAGCCTCAACTGCATAG
>PVJA010030844.1:0-25444 GCA_004027025.1 Myocastor coypus
CTTTAGACCACTGAGCCATCCCGCCGGGCCCCTAAACTTGATTTTCAATATCTTGTTTTTAAGGGCCAGCTAAGAGTCAGGTATTTGACGAAGACTTTCTTTACAAAGGACAAAACGTTTGAAAATTTGGCCTCACTGATTACAAAAGCTTTGTCTTGTTCATTTTTCATTACTAAGAACACATGAAATAAAATCGCATGAATAACAAGTTTAGAGCACTTATCAAGTGTGGATTGAAGAAGTCTTATTTTTGATAAATTCAAAGTCTATTTGAAACATATGGATTCATTATTCTAATTCAAATTCATTTTTCAAGTTTAAATGAATTGGCTTTGAAATATGAATCTAGAAAAGCAAAAAGACTAATCAAAGAGCATCCTAAGACTTCTCGCCCCTGGAGAAACATATGGATGTTATTTAAAATCAATTCAGGAAAGAAAGGTTGAAGTTTCTTATTTAAATCAAAGCCTGTCTTTGCTGTGCCACATCTTGCATGATTATCAGGTGCCTATCAGATGGAGTTCGCATTGCCGACTGATGCGAGCTGCCTGGCACGTGCAAACAAGTAACTGGAGATTGCTAAGAAGCTCTTGCAGAGTGTCTGGGCTTGAGTTACCAGGAAGACTGGCAAGGAGCAGAGGCCGACAGCGGCCTGGGGAAACTGTGGCCAAGATCCACACCTGGAGCTTCCACAAGGAGTGAGCTGCTGACTGTGTCTGGCTAGGCGTTCGGGCATTTCCTGTCCTACACCGGAAGCCTCCTCTCCGAGATGCTGGTTCTAAGAGTGGTGGAGAGTTGATTTGGTCCTGGGTTCACAGTGCTCCTGAAGGGATTCATGTCACTTCAGAAGAAGGCGAGAGAGTTTGCTTCCATTTTCTTCTGCGTCCTCCTATAAAGGAAGCAGGAAGTTGGACATCATCAGGACAGTGGCAAAGGTCTTTCTGCGTTTGTAAAACACTGCCCTACAGTACTCAGCCGTAGTAGCCTAAGGAGACTGAAGTTCACACTGAGCAGTAAGCCATACCTCTTGCTACTACAGCCCTTGCCACCGCTTTGGTCACAATACGCTATCCTAGCATAAGGAAGAGGCCTCGTGACGTAAGAAATATTACCAACAACATGATACCGCTGTTTGTCACTGACAAAAATCCTGTAATTTATTTACCTCTCTTCTCCGGGTTTGCTTCATTTGTTCGCGTCTACTTTCTTCATAAATCAAATAAGCTGTCTCTTTCTATAATATTTAAAGTCATCTTAACATTTCGATCTTGAATACTTCTCTAGTCAGTTTGGTTACTTTCATGTGCACCAGATAATCTCCAAGTTAAACATGATTGGCATTTTGCTATTTCTCAGTGTGAGTATTTCGGAGAGGCCATCTAGGCAAGGTATGGAGACTCTATATGACAACAAGATGAAGGGTCTCTCCCAGCATTAAGGGAGTTTCATGACATACAGTGCCTTTTGCAATTTCACCCATCACATCTGTGTGACACACAAGGATAGCGAAAGACTGTCTGGGCCAGAGTAATACATGCTTTGTCCCTTTTAAGGTTCTGTATTAGAAGTCATACACAGACATAAGGACCTTTCCTTATGTCTCATGGGCCATGATTCAATCACTTGGTTGCTTTTGGTTGCCAAATAGATGACATGTACTCATCATGGGAAATAAGGAACCCAGGCTGAGAACTGGGCTTCTGGTATTAATGAAGAATCTTGAAGATACATGGCTCTACAGATCTCTTCGAACATGTTGTGGTAGTTGATATATTGTGTCAACTTGAGGAAGCTTGGCTGGATGGGCTTGGCTGGTTCTGGGCTGTGGGTGCACCATCCTGCAGGATGCAGAGGGCCTTCCCTGGGATGTGATTGGTTCCACTCTAGGGGCAGACAGACCACCCTAGAGTGACTCAGCACAAAATGTGTATAAAAAGAGTTGAGGAAAACTTTGTATGTTCTGCCCAGCCCGGCCCTGCCCTGGCTGCTTCCTGCCTGGCCCAGCCCTGCCTGGCTTCCTTGGAGAAGTCCTCCTCTTTGGCGGAGCTTGATCTTCACATCCATGCCATTTTGAAGGAACACAGAATTTGGAAAAGAGAGGCTTGATAGATGTTACAGCTGTTGCCCCTCCTCTGCTCTTCATTGTTGGAGCCAGGAGAGTATAAACTGAAACCTTCACAAACTGTGAACTAAGTAAACCTTTCCTTCCTTCATTGGGAGTGTCAGATATTTGTCCCAGTAATGAGTAAAAAGTAACTAAGACACATGTCTTTTAATTTTTGTTTTGTTGATACCGAGTCTTGCTATGCAGCTTGGGCTTGTGGTTTCAGCCTCCCCAGCACTGGGTTTGCAGGTGTGTGCCATCACTCCTGGTTGTGGGCCCCACATGTATTCCTGGGGTTCAGGAACTGGCAAGGCATATAGTACCAAGGGTCAGATTTAGAACCTCGAGCTTCACAGGCAGGCATTTATGCCACCAAACTGTCTCCCCAGCCGTCCTGTAAACACTTTTTGACAGATCAAATATGCTTATGTCACATGTCAGCATACGAAGACATAGAAAAGCCAGGATGCTCATGCATTTTTCTCCCTTAATTCACGGAGCCACTATATTGAAAGTTTATTTTGAGCCTTGGCTTAGTCACTGCACCATCCGACATTCTGGGAGCGGAGGTATCTTTGTGAGGAAGAGGAGTGGGGACCACAGTGATCACTCCTTTCTTGTGTATTCTCCTCTTCAGCCCATTCAAACGTGCCTCATTTTTCCCAAGCTATAAATGAAGTGAAACATCTATCTCTATCATTCTGGGGGTCCCTGAAGAGCTCCCGGTTTTAAGTTCAAAAGTGAGAACTAAATAAAAGAAGGTAGTTGGCTTCCATTCTTATAGAGGCCATCTCAGGTGAGTTTACTACGCTTGGCTATAATATGTTTATCAAATATTCATGCTTATGATACCATCTCGATTATACTCATACAGAATTAAAACTATTATATATGTCCCCGGAAAGGAAAAGGTGAAGTCTAACTGTGGGGAAAGAATTCTTTTCAAATATTCTCATGCTGTGAGCCTATTATAAGGGCAAAAAGATTAAAGATCTAGTACAAAAGTATGTATTTAAATGATTACAAATAACTGTTTAGCTGGAGTCGCCTAAGGTATAGCACTAGTCCCTGGATGATCAAAGGCTACCGCTGCAGGCAAGGACCAAAACCACCTGCTGGTATAAAGAAGTTCAGACGACAGGATTCATATTATGCATGTATATCGATACTTCTTGAAACAAAGATGGTTTAAAATTATCTGTTCAACAATGACAGAAGGCAAACAGATTGAGAATTAAATCTGAAATGCAGTTACAGCCCATCATTTTACCTTGTGGGGAAATGTGATGATTTTTTAGGTTGTTTCACAAATGCTCTACCTTGTCAGTGGTATCTACGAGAAGAAGAAAATTTAAGTTGCTTGAACTTAAATGATAATCACTTCTCATTCTCTACGGGCAATCCCAAGCTAAACCAAAGCCTGGTAGTCACGGGTTATTTTTCCTGCCTATTTCAGGTTTTCTTTCTGTCTGAAAAGGGCATGGTGATGCACTTGTGATTCTTTTACATTTTTTAAAAAACCGTAGGAAGAAAAGCAAGACAAGAGACTTAGAAATCCACTTAGGCGTATCTAAATAGACACTGGCTATGTAATAAATTGCACACAACTTACCGGTACACTATATCATATGCTGTAACATTTTTATTTCATCTTGTCTTTTTTCATCTTTGCTAAATGCTGGTCAAAAAAGTAATAAAAAAAAGAGAGGAAGGAAGAAAGAAAGAAAGAAAGAAAGGAAGGAAGGAAGGAAGGAAGGAAGGAAGGTCAAATTGTACCTACTGAATCAATTTTGAAATCTACTGCTTGGTTATAACTCACAAATTCAAGAGAAATAACTTATGCTCAAAAGATTGATATTTATTAATGGGCTCCGCCCTTGGTTCTGCGATTTGCATAACAGCAGAAACAGAAACCAAATACAGGAAGATGCTTAGTGGCCAAACATAAGACATCAGAGAAGACAGTAATTCTTCACAAGACTTTTCCCAAGTATGGAAGATTCTTCCACCATGAGGGTTTTTGTTCGTTTGCTGGGTTTCTAAAATTAATTAAATTTATTAGTACATTGTAGTCCCGCGCCATGATGACGCTCATCACAGGGAAGTGGCACCTATGCACGATATTTCTCCATTCCTCTTTTTGCCCATTCCCCTCCCTCCCTTCCACTCCACTTGCCCTCCTCATTTACTTGTAATATATATGTTCTGGCTTTATAGCCCAGTGGATAATTTGACTAATGCAGAAAAAGCTGGTGCACTGTTTTTCAGGGGCATTTATACAACAATATAATGTCGTAGACAGGCTGAACTAAATCTTTCCTCCATGAACTATGATTTTGAATACTGAGAACTGAATAAAAATTTGGAAACTGATTTTTTTAACATCTTTTAAGGCATTATTACCTTGTTGGAGATTTTATATCATGAAACTATGTGCACATGCATCTTAGGACATAACCAGTGCTCGTAAATCAAGTTATTATTGAAAATATGACAACTCTGTCATAACTAATGTGGAACGGGCAGTTAGACTCACAGAAAAATATATTTTCCTTGGTACATTTTATCTTAATATTGAATTGAATAGGAATTTATGTTAAGAGAACTGTATGCATTAGATGGGGAGGCAGAACTGATATATAACTTAATTTTTTATATTACAGCAGTATCCCAAAAGCTTCAGTCTACAAAGAATGCAAAGTTATGATTAATTTAGTTGTTACTTAATCCTAGATATGTAAGAAAAGGTTTTCAATGGCAGCAAAAGTTTTTGCTAAAGAAATGTTCATGCCTTCAGGCTGGGGAGATAGCTCAGTAGAATAAGTGCTTCCTTGGCAAGTTCAGGGTCCTGAGTTCATTCCGTGGTACCACAAAATAGAAAAAAAAAAAAAAGAAGAAATGGTCATGCCGTTATACTTTGCTTCATATATAGGCAACCATGAATCATATTCAGCAATACTTTCATATAATGTAAAGTTACAAAAGTTGTCATGCAATTTTTCATCTGCTAAGTCACACGGTGGTATCTCAGTTCACAAACTTAATGTGGCCCATAGTTCTGGTCACAAATTGGTCTTGGTCATGAACTGAATCAAGCGCTCCCACATAGTTTAGTGCAAATTAGGTTAATCCGTCCTGACGTACACCGACATTGTAAGTCTAAAAGTAGGAAACAAGGTACAGTGAAGCAGAGAGAGAGCCCTTGCCTTATGCATGGTGACTGTGGGTACGGAGGACAGGAAGGTGGATAGGGACGGAGGACGCTGCAGTGCGGGAGAGGCTCCCTCTGCACAGACACCAGGGACATCTCCTTCACGGGTTTTCTCTCTCCTTTGTCTGTTAGTTGCAGGCATAATGTTGATGAAAGACCGTATAATAGCCCTCTCTTCGCTGTGCTGAACCACGCTCAGGAGAGACGTCACATCTGTCACTTTCAGCCCTCTGTTGGTTACAGTGACATTGGTGTGGCTCTTCTCACAGACTCTCTGGCCTTGTTCCATTTCTCCTGTTTTCTTTCTTTCTTTCTTTCTTTCTTTTTTTTTGGTATTTTAGGGTAGAGGTCTATAGAGTGTTAAGGGTCTCACTATTAGATTGGGCTACTAGTGATCCGCCCATCTACAGCCTCTCAAGAGCTGGGATTCCAGGTCTGTGCCACCACTCCCAGTCTCAATTGCCATCTCAGTTGGCAGGGCCGGCATGGCAGGCCCGAGGATCGAACCCCAGCCCGAGCACCTGCTTTCACGTGCTTTAATCCGCTCAGCTCCCTTTTTCCATCACAGGTTTTTATCACATCACTGCTGCCTTCCTCTTTCCTGGGACATGCGCCTGCACAGGTGCCGTCTGCAGCTCACTCTGGAGCCCAGCGAGTCCCTCTGCCATTAGCTCCACCCTGTGGTCCTCGGCAAGCCCCTCTGTGCCTGCACCATTGACCTCCCAGCCGCGCTCCTGCCCACGGCCACAGTCCCCTCCTGCATGCACAGCAGACCCTGCAACACCCTCTGCTGTGGTGCATTCTAGCCTCACTTTCTTCCAGGCCCTTTCAGGTCTAGTACTTGATATCTCAGAGGTTTTCAGTAAGGTTGATACAGTGGAGGACGCTGAAATTTTCCTTATAGAACTGTTTCAGAGCCTTTGCTGCCTCTTCAGTGACATTAAAACCCCTGTGAAGAGTGTCTTCGGTTACAGCTTCTTGAAGCTGCAGATCCCTTGCTGGTTTAGGGGCTGCAGGAGAGACATGATGTCAGGGGAAGAACATGGCATTCGTGATGTCATACTCAGGGTCCATATCATCCACCCAGGTTGAAGGGTGTACTGGGCATTGTCTCTCAGAAGGCATCTTTCAGCCAGCTGCTTGTGAGAAAGATATTTCTTAATGAGGGGCATGAACACACCTCATGCAGTCGTCTTCCACATAATGGGCAGTCTGGCCTTGTTCCATTCTGTGTCTTGAATTCTCGAAGTTTCTGGGAATGGTACAACAGTAGCGGCTTAATCTGCAGACTGGTTCTTGGGTTCACATAGAGCAAACGATTGAATGTATCCTTATGGGCTGGAGTGGATTGCTAACTTGTGGCCAATTTATTACAATCAGCTAAATTATACTAGCGTCCTGCTGCGTGAGAGGCCCACCTGAGGACTGCTGAGAGCAGCATAAATACAGAACAAGTGAGGCAGCCAAAGAGCTGGTAAGTATGCTGCCTGGAGAAACTATTGGAGCTGTTAGAAGCTGCTAGTTCTCTCGAGCTCTTCTTCTAGAAGATCTTGTCATGCTGGCTTTCCCAAGGAACTTTGTTTTTTGTTTTTTGGTTTTTTTTTGTGGGACCAGGGTTCAAACTCACGACCTTGCACTTGCCCAGCAGGCACTTGTGCCTCGGAGCTATCTCCCCAGCCCCTCCCCAAGGAACTTTGGAGGAACTTTGTTCCTCATCTTGAGCATCACTTCCTGGCTCTGGAGAGGAAGATGGCGCACTGCTCAGACTCATGGAGAAGTTTGTCACATTAGCTTTCCTGATGGGAATTCAATTTTCCTCATCCCTGGAAGAGCTCAGAACCTCACTGAGGCTGAGGATGGCTGTGGTACTTTTGGGGGAGCTCTGGTGCTTATTTTGAGCATTGCTCCCTAGTTCCAGTTCAGATCCTGCAGTCTGCTGGCTCAGATCCTTGATCCTGCTGGCATAGACTTCCCAGCTTCCAACAAAGACTTTGGGCCTTTCCAGTACAAATTCATGAAGTGGACCTGCCTGAGGCTTTGTTGTGGGCTCTTTTGCGGGGCATTGTTATAAGCTCTAGGTTTTGAGCTGGACTCATACATGATATTAAGATCTAGCCCCTCAGCTGGAGTTTTTAGTGTTATATGTGTCGACAGATTTCCTGCACTTCTTACATAGGATCCTTAAGTGATTCACCATGACATTTCACTCCTGGCCCCCAGAGAATCATGCACATCCACTTATTCCAAAGGCATTTTAGTCCAACTCTAAGAGTTGCCAGTGTCTTCACAGTTTTGGCATCGAGGAAAGTCCAATTCCCAAGGATCCTCTGAGATTTGAGGCACACTCTTAACTATAAGCACCTGTACAAATGAAAAGCTAAACACTTTCAGCATGCAATGGCAGAACTTGAACATTATCACTCCAAAAGGCACAAAGAGAGGGATACAAAGCATTGGTGCTAAGCAAGTCCAAAATCCATGAAGTCCTATAGCTCCATGTGGAACATCCAAAGCAGCCTACAGTGGTTGTGAGCTCCAAAAGGCTTGAGTGACTCCACCTCTATGACACTTCTGCTGATTGTAGCTCTCACAGGGAGTTTGTCTGATAGGCTGTCTCCGCTCCCTTCTTGCAGCTTTCCTTAGATGGTTGACATTTCCGGTTTTTCCAAACTTCTGGGTTCTGCACTGCACCTTTGGCTTCAAACTCATAGCTTCACACAGTGAGTGTTCTCAGGGGCATGTTATCTTGCCTGTAAAACCTTCTTCTGAAATCTGGGCGGAAGCTTTTTAACCTCAGAACTCCGCGTTCTGCATGCAGCTCAAACCAACACTACAGGGATGATGCCAGCGTTTGCTGTCAGCTAGAGCAGCGGCCAAGCTTTGTTCTTCCTTGACTGTAGGGATGAAGAGCCTGGATTGGTTGCTGAGTAAATTATTCTGAGAAAAAGATTTTCTATGCTGCCGCTATTCTGCAGCTTTCTCCTCAAAACATAGTCTTTGGGTTTGGCAGTTTTGGTGGAGATCTGCTATTTCCTGTGATGCCCTCAGGCCATCTTTTCTATTCTCCTATTCCTTCTCAGCAGTCAAGCTCTCCTCAGCTCTGTCTTTTCAGCCCATAGATGTATAGGTGCCTTTTTCCTGGGCAAACTCACAATTTTTTAGTCATCCTTCTGGACTCTTTGCGCTTTATCCTCAACATAGATCTGACTACAAGCCCCTAACAATAGACATACCACCACATCCACATTCAACTGCCTTCGAATTTCTTCTGCCAGATTAATTAGTCTGCCATCTTTGATCTCAGTCTCAGTCAAAATCTTTGGACACAAGCAAAATGTAGACAAAATTTTTGCCAAGCCATAACATACATCATCTAGATTCCAACAGCTACTGTAGGGTTTCTTCCCAGAGGAAATCTCCTGAGCCGCGATCCTTACCTATAGGATTTCTATCAGCATTTTGAGTTCTGACCAGAATCACCCATATACAGCAGCCTATATTCCAGCTCTATTCTTTCAGGTGACATACTGGAACCTTTCCAAACTCTTCTCTTAAGTGATTCTCAAAGGCTCTTGCACCACATGATCAGGTAGAGTCACAGCACGTACACCACTGTAAATCAATAGACTCAATAGTACTTCTTAAGGATCACAAAACCTGTTGTATAACACTGAAGTCATGAAATGATAAGTGTAAACATTAAGCAAAGAAAACTTACCTTCTATTGTGGAGAGTATATTAGTGCTTTTCCGTTCATGTACAGGGTAGTTATTACATGGTTAAGAGCAATTACATACAAATCTTTGTATCCAGAGCCTGGCTTAAAGAAATGTGTCTGGTTGCCAAGTTGACAAGGGGTGGAGTGTAGTGTTTGATTCACTGTGTCAACTTGAAAAGTTTAGAAGATTAACTAAATTGGCTCATGGGCTGGCCAAATAGCTCAGCAGACTAAAGTGTCTGTTAGTCAGAGCACAGGGGTCAGGGCTCGATTCCTTACATGTTGTGCAGGCCATACTTCTGGAGCACAGGGAGCTTGCATTTAAGGCTGGGCGTGTTGACATGCACCTGTAACCCCAGCTCTTGGTAGCCAGAACTCAAATGGATCACTACAACTCCAATCTACATAGCCACTGTAAACCCTGTGCTAAATAAATAAAATTTTTTAAAAAATTGGCTTAGCAGCTCTACAGCACAGAGTGCAGAGGACCCATTCTGAGAGTTCATTACTTCCATGATATAAAAGTGAAATGAGGAAGGACAGATGGACTTCCATTCTTCCAGTCTGCATCTCATGCTTGGATGTCATCTCCTGGCTTCTGGTACAGACACTTTGGCTTCAGCCTTCCTATATGCACTCCTCCTTGGCCTGGCTCAGACACATTGGCCTCCTGACATGGACTTGCACAGAACACTGCAGTGAGCTTCAGACCTTGGACTAAAGCCTCCCGTCTCGGGTGTGCAGACTTCTGCACACTTCTTCATCTGACTGTGGCCGGGCCTCGTAAGCCAATCTTGGAATTTCCTACACATTTGTCTACCTTACGGTGCATCTGTTTCTGTAGTGAAATCCTGACGGGTGCACTCTCTAGAGCCACGTATTTTATTTTCTTGCTTCCATCATCACCACTCTGCACACTCTGATCACTTTCACTACTGTGCAGTACTTTCCTCTCACCACTGCATTTGCCCTGCGCTTCCTCTGGAGCGAAGCTGGGTGATGCAGTGCTGTAAAGTGCGGTGTTTGCCAAACCTACAGAGGAGAAAGTGTGCACAGGTCTGTCTCTGACTATGCTCTCAACTACAATGAGTGAGGACAAGGGGTCGGAACAGGCCAGACGGCCAAGGTGTGTGTCCCGTTTGATGCAGAAGCCACACTCTGCCTGAACAGAAGCAACGCTCGCTCTTGTACTAAACACTTTTCATCATGAACCAGCTTGTTTGCAAATAAAAGCATTCCTGAGCTGAGGTGTCACTGTATTTTTAAAGTCTGTTTTATCAGATGTAGTGGTGCATGCCTGGATCGTGGGACACAGAAGACCACAGCAGGAAGACTATAAGCTTGAGCCCAACGAGGGCCATAGGGTGAGTTCATGGAATCTCCCTCATAATGTAAAGTGGAAGAAAAAAAATTAAAACCATAGAAGATGTAGCTCCATGTAAACATGCTGGCTTCAATCTCCATTACCACACAAAAAGAAATCTGTTTCACCTTTGTTTTCCTCTAATAATTATTGATACATCTGGAGTTTATTTATTTCTTTATATTTTATTTTACACTTTTCCCTTTTCCTGATTTTCTTTTATATTCCTCCACCATGCCTTTTATTATAATAAATACATTTCCTTTGTTTCCTTCTTCCCCTTCTAATCTTAAAATCTGAAAAAAATAAAATATAAAAATTCTACCAAGCTCAGCTTAGCCAGTGTTGCTGCAAAGATTCATCTCTGCTTTCAGATTCCTCTTGCAGGCGTACTTTTCAGGCCATAATTCAAGGAGACTCAAAATGCTGTAAATAACTTTACTTTTTGTTTGGCATACAAACTTTGATTTAGAAATAGTGAATTTTTATTCTTTTTTAAATTAGGACATTCAGTTTATTTCTCCTGTAAATACTTTGCTGTCCTCAAACACACTTAGCCCATCATTTTTTCTATTTTCTGAAGAAGTTCTAAAGTATTGTTCACCAATTGCAATAGAAATTATGGTGACTCCCACTGCTCAGTGCCAAGCAATAGAAAAATGCTTATAAAAATATTTATAGTGACCTTGTCCTTCATGTTCATCAGCTCTGGCACTGTGTCACTTCAGGCTCTTTTACAAAGTCAAAATAACCATAAGGATACATATTTGTAACAAATTCCAGACATTAAGGCGAGCAGGATAGTGCAGCTAAAGAACGCATAAACGTGGACCTCCAGAACTATTGCAGAAAATAGCAAGCAAGACAGACTACTTCACAACATGACTCTTCGTAGTGACTTGGTGATCTATTGCTCCTGATATGTTTATTTCTATAGAAAAAAATAATGTAAATGATCCTAAGAATCTAACAATAAGAAGAGAAACAAACAAGATGGGGAATTGTTTTATAATGTTGCAGTGGAATGCTACATGGATCATAAGGATAGGTAAACTTGTATAGAAAATGGCATTTATAACCCTCAAAAACACTGTGTTCTATGAAAGAAAACAAACACAACGTGATAAAAAAAAATTGTACAAAGTTTATAAGAATGCAAATAATTCAAGGTGACGGGAAACAACACTGGTTGGCTCTGCCTGTGGCGGTCAGGCAGAGACCCTGGCAAATTTACCAGAGTCAGCGAAATTCTACCCATTTTTATGAGAGCATTGGTGGTCAGTACATGGCCTGATACAGAACAGTAGTATATGCATTTGAAAGATTAAAACTTAGCTAAATTAAAATGAAATTCCTGAACAATCAAGTATTAAATCCAGGTGGCTCATACCTTTAACAAGCATGACAGGTGTCTCAGTTGCTTTTCTTGTTGTTGAAACAAAACACCTGACACTCACATTTAAAGGAGGGAGCTTTATTGTAGCTCATAGTTAGTAGACATTTTGGTCTATAGCTGGCTGTCCCTAAGGTAGGCTGGCATAGAAGAGGAGAAACAGTTTCCACCAAGGCAGGCAGGAGGCAGCAACACACCACAGAGCCATGAGCCACTTCCCCTTCCTTTCTGCCCCACCCAGGATAGAAACCTTGGGCTGCACCCACACCCAGAGTGTGACTTCCCACCCACACGCAGAACCCTGGTAAACCAAGTCTTTAGTCCACATTCACACAGCCTAGATCCATGCACCTCCCCAAACCCTCACCTACAACTTCTCATCAGATTCAAGGTATAATCCCAGGGAAAATTGCATTACTCTGAGGCATTTTTTAAAAAATAGATTTCCACTTTAGCCAGAGGACCAGACAAAAGGATTTCTAGAAGCTTTTTCTGGCATTTCAATTGTGTATTGTGTTTTGTGCCTTGCCAAAGACAGCATGATACTTTTAAATACTTTTTAGAAAGACTATGTCAAAAGTAACACTGAAAATATTATATCACCACAAGCCAATTTCATTCCTACAAGTGAAGTCAATTATCTACAGTGCTTATGTGTCCATGTTACACGCTCAATGCTGCTCTGTTGTTTAGTAGCAAAATCCAAGACTTTTTTTTTCACCATCAATGATAAATGCTATGGAAAATGAACTACAAGGGTTGCGGACTTAAAAGAGGAATATGCTAGGATTTAGACCCAGGAGGTACCCTCAAGGCACCACGCATGCAGGAGGTGACTGGAGCATGCGATGACTCAGCCCTTGCTGTGCAAAGTGGGCTTAGGCTGGAGGTGGGACACCGTGAGGTGCAGCCTGGGAGAGTGTTTCTCCCTGCTGGCTTCCCCTTTCTCTCTGCTTCCTGGCTGCCACAGAGTAGGCACCTTTCCTCTCCCAGACCCTTCTAGTACGTTCTTCTGCCTTACAGCCAGCCAACTAAGATGAGTTCTTCTAAAGCCATGAGAAAGAATAACTTTTCCCTGCTCCAAGTCATGAATGATGAGTATTTTGCCTCCAGAGACAGCAAATGACAAGACAGAGTCCAACACAGCTTGTCCTTCACCTCTCAGGTTTCTGTGGGGTCACATAAAGAACAATGTCAATTCAGGGCGCTTGACATGTGTGTTCAAGCCACATGGCGCAGAGATTTGCATCATGCTTCCTCATAGACATGTGTTTCTCCTGCCTCTATAAAGGTAGGGGCCACACCACCAGAGTGTTCCGCTGGGAAGCTGGTCCTTCTGTACATGGGAAAACCCCCAGACATAGGAGGGGTCAACTCCGACAGGGGCAGACACATCACTCCCTTGCAGGTAGGCCACGCGTGTCCGCTGTCTAGGATGGGGAAAATGGATCTTCCAAACTTCATCTCGTCTCTCCTTCAAAGGAAAGAGCAACTTCTCGATATGATTTTATATTCTCTCATTAAACAAAATTATAAGAGCTGGATGGATAATCTTGAAATGACAGAGCAGCCTTCTGTCCACTCCTCTAAGATTGAGTTCAGTTCTCTGTGTCCCTGTCACAGTCAGAAGACAGGGCTGCAAGTGTGCACTGAGCCGCGCCCTTGCTCTGTCTCCTGGAATTGTGTCCCCTGTTCAGTTCTCCTGTTACGGTCAATAGTGTTCATCTTCAAATCTCACCAGAAAATGTCCTGAGAGTTGGATGTTTCTTTGCTTGCTGCTTTCTTTATTGTCCTATTGGGCATTGAACTCAGGTCCTTAAACTTACAGGCAGGTGCTTATGCCACTGAGCTATCTCCCTGGGCCCTGTCTGTCTCTCGTATCACTTTGCTGTCCTCTAACACATTCTCCACACAGTTTCTACCAATTTTTTTTTTACTAGGATATAACTTAAATGGTGTCATCCACTTTATGGAAACATGTTGGAGATTTCTTATTGCCTAGACTCTGTTTTAGTGCCATAAGATTCTAAGAGAAAGACTCTGCATATCGTTTCTATAAAAAACACTAGAAATGCTAAGCTTTGTTGGGTATTCCTTGATAACAGAAGAGGTTATCTCTGAGCTATACAGAAGCCAGATACATATCATTTTGAGCAAATGAGCAAAGCATGAAACCTCTCTGAGGATCTCTGGAATCCTTGTCTGCTTAGGAGAAATGAAGGGAAGGAAGAGAGGCAGGAGAGTAGGAAGAGCTAGCAGAGGAAGAGGAGGGAGGGGAGAGGAGAGAAGAAAGAGAAAAAGGAGATAAGAGTAAAGTGGAGAGGAAAGAGGTAGAAAAAAGTAAGAAAAATTTCCCCCAACTCTCCCAACTTCTTAGGTTTGAATGAAAGGATATCATCACCATCATGTTATAATACCTGGAGACAGCGAAGCCACCCTGGAATCTTAAAGTTAAGAGGAGAAACCAACAGAAATATGTACTTCAAACTTCTGATATTGCTGAGTTTCCAAGAAAGCAGATCATACAGGACCCTGACGCCTGCCCTTCTCCCTATTCCATTACGTTGTCTCCGGGCAGCTCACACATGGACTCTGCCACTGTGCCCACATTTTTCGCACTCACAATCTGCCAAGTCCTGAGGGCAAGGCGCGACTTGCTGCAGCCCACGAAGTAGCATTTGGACTAGAGCTGCCTTTGCATTTGCTCTTGCCGCAGAAGGAGCTGCTGTCCCTGGAGTGACTTCACCCTTTTCTTATCCTCAAACTTCCACTTAAATGTCATTCCTTGGAGAGGTTGGGACCACTCCGTACCATGACAGTTTACTATTCCACATTTCTTTGTGTGAACTTTCCTCTTCATCTTTTTAAATTTCTGAACCTTTGAAGATGTCACTTTCTACTACTTGTAAATGTCGTGAGAAAATGGAGCACGTCTTCTCCTTATCCCTTCAGTCACCAGTGTGTGGCCAAACGCTCAATGTTTCTTGAACAAAGCCACGGATGAAAATCTGCTGGAAAGCAGCAGGAGGGGAAAGTGAGGCAAAAGAATACAGGCTGGCGGGCAGGGAGGGAGTGGGCAGGGAGGCGAGGCTCCCTCAGACAAAGCCTGCTAGTGTTTTCTCATCAAACCTATCCTAAAATTAAATCGGGATCAGAGAATGGTAAGCTCTGGTGCTTATGATTTATCTGGCCATGACTTTTGGTACTGAGACGTGAACCCAGGACCTCTGCACTGAACTGTAGGTACAGCCCTTGTTAGATTTTATCTTATTTTGTTCTGTGTAGTTTTGTTTTATTTTATTTTTGAGATGTGGTCCTTCTGAGTTGCTATGTTGTCTAGGCTGGGCTTGATGCTCCTCGCTTGGGCTCTCAGAATGTCATAATGTTAGGATCATAGCGGGACTTTTTTTTTTTTTAAACATCATGTATAAGTACCAGTAATGACGGACGTGCCATTTGCACTGTGAGACAGGAGTAGAAATTCTTATTACACCAGGTAAAAGAGTACTGGGTTCTATGGAAAATGCACTCTGGCACTGGAGAGAAATCATTTCAAGGAATCCTGAGGACGTAGAGGCTGGGTATGGACAGCAAGCCAGGGCAGACGATCTGTCTGTCGTTTTAGAGAGAGACTGCTAATGAGTATGGTGGACAGGGTAAATGGGCAAGGACGTAGCGTCCTGAGAGTATGCTCGTGGTGAAAACAAAATAAACTCCAGCACAGCACCCTCGTTTGTTTCCAACTTTGCACGCTGACCTATGAACCTGAACTTACATTTGGATTCTAACTCTGGTCATTTGGTGCTCTACTTTCTTGGCCTTGGTTTAAGAAACCCAAGGTACCACAGTCCCTGCCTTTTACATCTGACAAGTATTAGGACTGTTATTTGTGCTCCATTGTCAGCCAAGTTAATGGAATCTGGATTCTTGGGCTCCAGCTTAGGTTTGACAGACACTGTCCTCTGCCTGTATGAATACTCTTAGCCTCTGATATTCTTTTGGAAAATTGATCCATGAAAATATTCTGTAAGCCCCATTCCTTGTCCTGTCAGAGCTACATGTTGAATGGGCAATTTAAGTGATCAACATGTTCATTGCTCCTAAAATATCAAATGCTGCTATTGGTGGATTCTAGCATCTAATTTGTATATGTGTTCTGGAAAGGGCAGAGAAAATATTTTCCTTCAAATTTTCACTTTTGTTGTCAAAGCAGACATTATGAGCCTTTACAGAGTCGACAATACCAGTATACCGAGCCTTTAAAAGGCATTGATTTAGAGAACCCAAATATCAGCATGATGCTCTCTGCCTCTCCGTTCACATTATTTCACCAAAACTATTTTCCTCACCTCGCCGTGCACACCCTTGGTCATTCTGTGGCTTCTGTCTATACACTCTTCTGTGCTTGTCAGAGCCGTCCTCTGACGCCAGGGTCTCTGCTGTCACTGCTCGCTCCATCAGCGACTCCCCTGCTCCCACTCCTGGCTGAAGCCCACTCACGCCTCACAGAGTGGCAGAAGTGAAGGTGAAAATGTGCCGTCCTGCCGTGTGAAGTGTCTCCCAGCGCCCCTTACACTTACGTAAGCCTTAGCACATCCAGGCCACCTGGCTGGGAGCCACTGCCACACCCCTCTGGGTAACCTCTTCCCCAATTTCGCTGCCCTGTTCCCATTTCTAAGGCAGAAACGCTCCCCACTCCACCTATTTGAGAAAGAACAAAGAATCCCCAGCTGGGCCCATGCTATTCACCTGCAAGTCACAGCTTCCCCAGTCTCCCATGACCCAGTGCTTCTAATGCCCTTTGTGGCTGTGGTAGGTTTCAGCTGTGCGGAGGAGCATTTGAGGACTGTCACCTAGGCTCTCTCCCCAGACCCGGTGATCACACCGAATCTCCCACTCGTTACTCAGCCTGTCTCCATGTGACTTTTTTGTCAAATGAAAATAGCAGCAACTGCGCTTAGGATCCCTGTAAGGGTTAGATGAGCATTTCCATGTGGATATCTAGTATATGTGCAGCTGTAGTCACACTAAGTGCATGCAGTGGTCGATACATTGTGTCAGCTTGGCCAGATCACCTCCAGGGTTTTACATTTTGGGGTGTGGAGGGCCTCGACCTAGGGCGGGAAGGGCCAGCCCCAGAGTGACTCAGCACAAAAAGTATATATAAAGGGATTATTCTGCCAGTAAAACCCTGATTAATACAATGCATAAATCTCAGCACATGCTGAGCTTTCAAGAGCACACATGTAGGCCGAACAAGACAGTGCTACCTAGTTGACATTTTCATATTTTTATTTACTATCTAAGCTAATTTTAGTCCTTTTTATCTCAGCCACGCTGAGTGACATGTGAACTAGCTATCTCATGCATCATAGAAAACACAAATAGACTGAAGGAAACACAACAAACAAAAACATTTCCACAAAAGATTGATTAAAGGACTTTCTTTCTCTTATTTTCCTATTTTTCTAAATGCAGTTGCTAAAATATCACTAAACTGGTGTGTGTTTTATCTGCCTTCAACTAATCAGCTTCACATTATTGGTTCTGGTTTGTTTAGTTTCATCAACTTATTGTTGTTGGCCTGCGCCACAGTTTCTTTCTGAGTCATACTCAGAGATGCCTATAATGTCCTAGCCAATATGCAGTGTCTGTTTGTCATAAGCCTGTTTGTTCCACAAGGGCCCGGGAGCCTCACATCTGTTTTCATGACCTCGCGCGGTATTATGGGTCGCAAAATGAAGTCGGCTGAGCAGAGATCCAATACAGTTTTGATTTAAAATTGCTACAAGATGTTGGGTGTGATGGTATAGCCTCACGGAGGCTGAGGCAGAAGAAGGATGGCAAATTAGAACCTGCAACTTAGTCAGACCTTGTCTCAAAAAATTAAAAATAAATAATAAAAAGGAAGACCACAGATGCAGCTTAGCGTGAAAACCCTGAGTTCAAGGCCTACTACCATAAACCATACCAAATGGCTAAGGGCTACGTGTAAAATATGACAAATATCTATCTCCTCTTTTCTTGCTTCCTTTTGCCATACCACATTGTATATTTCAGAAATTTTAATGTTTTGTGATCATATGTTAAAGAGTTATTTAACACTTCTTTACCAAAAAATAAGTTTATTCTTTAATTTTGCTTGAAAACATTTTTAAGTGACGCAAGCAAATATTTGCATTATTTTTAATTATTTTAATAAGAAATAACAATGCAACAGTTTCAAAACACATTAGTAGCACATTCTCAATAATTGATACAATGCATATTGTTGTCCTCATAGTAGTTATTCAGAGCACAGGATGCATACATGATAATTTTTCCAATCGTGATTGGTACAAAATTACTTTTCATTGAACTATGAGAAAGTAGTTGTATACATAGTCCAATATTCCATAAGCATAGTGGGTTATTGGCAGAACTGGCAATCTTGGAAGCTGCTGATTTAAGTCTTTTACAGCTCAACATACTAATGTAGCTTTCATTTTTATGCCTCATGGTTAAACTTTTCTGCTAGATGGTTAAGGGCAAGTTAAAGAAAAGCCTGTGTATTCCTATTTTTCTCCCAAAGTCAGTCAAATCCCCTCAGGATTTACCTTGAAACCATGTACAGGGCTGGGGAGTTAGCTCAGTGGAATAAGCGCTTCTCTGGCAGCACAGGGTCCTGAGTTCAATCCCTGACACCGCAAATATAAAAAATAAAAAAATAAGGACCATGTACAGAGCTTTGTAGAACTGTTGTCAGTATCAGCCATCAGGATGAGTCACAGCCATTGCTTGACCAGTTTGCTCTCTGTGAAAGCCTGAGAGTATGTTTTCTCTTTAGGTGACGCTCCTTAGGCACACTATATATCTTCAATCCCTTTCCTCTGTGGCCCCATAATCTCCTTGAACAGAAAATTTGGGACAGCACTGAGTTATAGGATGTTACAGCACAGGTTCTTTTATGTCCTGAGTCCTCACTGACCTTGAACAGCTAGGGCCAAAGTATTGGCAATCTTTGTAACCCTTCTTTTTCTCTAATTTTTGGCCTGTGAACTTATGTTCTTAACCTTTTAGAAGAGAAGCTTCATGACAATTCTACTCTATGAAATGTTTACATTCTTATAAGAGATGGATGATCTCTGTTCTTAGTGTTTTCCTACATAAAAATACATGCTAGTATTCATACTTAATTATAAAAGTGTCAGTAATTGCAATTCATTTTTACACTTAAGTTGAGGTCCTAAAGCGTCCATCATGCCATGACTTACTCACTTCCCTAGATAAAAAAGAAAAATATCTCAAGCAAATATTATTGCAAACAAAGCCTTTTCATTTTTCATATTAATCTGATTTGATAATTAAGAAAAATAATTTATTTGATTTTTTCTAGGTCATCTGCATAGTTCACAAATGTCTGTTTATAATACACAGGTGTTTCTATTTAGAGTCTTGAAAAATATTACATTAAACATCTTATTCCTAAAGATTCCCTGACTCTTTAAGATTAGATGTGAAGAAAAACACTTAGAAATATTTTTCTCTTCTATTTATGTGTTTAATTCATGTCCTTACATTATAATTATGAAAATGTCATACTTTCTTTTATTCCACTTCTACCTTTATTGTTAGTTATGTAAGGTTGGGCATTTTTGTCTTCTAACTTTAATGTTATCCTTCATAATGTCTTAAATCAGGCATCTAGGAGATTATATGCAACCTACATATGTATGCATGTTTTACATCTAGCCTCAAAACTACATGTTTTCATAAAGTCAGTCATGAAGATGATTTTCTTAGTCAAAAAGGCAATGCACTGCGCTCAATCTGCTGCACATTTTGTAAGGGAAGAAACAATAGGAAATATGGGTATGAGCTGTGATTTCTCACCCATCATTTTGGTTCCTTCTCTTTCAAGAGACATCTGTATGAGCTACGTGCCATGTGATATGGGATCGAGGGAGACAAAAGCAAACGTCTACTGTCTGTTCCTGAGACTCTCAATGCCACCCATGGTGTCTGAGTGACAGGACACATGCCTTTAACAAGAGCTGTCGCATGGAGACCACAGGAAAGAGAAAGCAGAGACTTCAGACAGCAACTTACGATGTCCGGCTTTCTGTTTTTGACAGTTTCATTCGACTCTAGCTCAAGTGAACTCATGTTTCTAGGGCATAGTTTTCTAATTTGTGAGTGAGTGGCATCTTAGTAAGGGAGACATTAGCAGAGTTTAGAGAACACAGCTGTGTAGTTTAGTGCCTCGGGTTTTTCTGGAAATAGCACTTAATGCCTTGTTTTAACTTTGGATCGATATAAAAATAGTGCCATATGAGATCGACATTTCTCTGTCTAACATTCATATGGTCCTGCTTTTTTCAATAGTGCCTTTGTTTCTCTTTGAGTAGCCACTCAGCCCAGACTATGTTTGTCTGTTACGGAATCCTCCTCCTGTCTCTGGAAGTGAACACGAGATCAGCACTGAGCCTATGTACATATTTCACATTACTCAGGAAGGAAGCATTTCAAGTACATGAAGCACAATAAAATGATTTATTTCAGGTTGCTTCAGCAACTCTTTAATTTCAAACTTTTCTGTGAATACTTTTAAAACTATAGTCTTTCAATTGTGGTCACATTACTCTATCAGAAAGCAGGACATAAGGGTCAAGGTCCATCTGGAGTGGAGTGAGAAAGACATTTTTTTTATTATTATTATTATCTTCTTTTATTAGGGAGAGAACTTCTCCGAAGAAATCTCCAATTGGATTTCTATTCATGTCTCAATAGGTAACTGGGTATGTTTATGTTTAGGTGCAATAGGAAATAAAAAAGCTTATATAGCTTCTATAGAGGGGAGAAAACGGGCAAGCAAGAAAACCATAAGCTGCTAAAAATGCGAGCCATTCAACATTACCTTCAGCATGTCCCTTAGGCCATGGTGATAGTCAGTGTCAAATGCAAGCATGTTACCCAAACCATAACAATGGAGCCTGATGGAGGGATGTTTATTAGTTATAGTACAAATGAGCTTTTAGTGAGACAGTGAGTTACATGGGCTTTTGAAAAAAAATGGTATGTTCATTATAGGAAACAGAAAAGAAAGGAAAGAAGAAGAAGAAGAAAAAACAAAAACAAAAACAAAAACAAAAAAACAGAAAAGCCATTCAGAGTCCCAAGCAGTTCAGGTGGGTGCGTCATATCCTGGCAACCTTTTTTTTTTATGGCTGCCTCAGTCTGCCCTGCGGATGAGACTGGCACAGTATACAGGGCCAGGGATTGAACCACGGTCCCTGCAGTTTCCTAAGCTTTCCTAAGCAGGCACTTTAGACTGCTGAGCCATCAGCGGGACTGCCAGCCCACACACCTCTTTCCTATCTAGAGAAACTAGTTAAAATGAAGACTTTCATACATATGCAACCTTATGCACAGTAGTTTAAAACAAAACACATAGACATAAGGGTCTGTGGCCAATCTAGCTTCAGCAAAAGCACATTGATGTAAAGTCTTTTGTACCCTCTTTCTCTCTTTCATTTCAGAATCACTATCAATAGGTGTATATATCAGGGAAGGATTTCAAGCATAACGTTTCTTAAGACAGTGTACTGTCTTATTCTTATTTGTACCTCATTAAAAATAATAAAATTTTATAAAAGAATTTTAACAAATGATCACTGGCAAAACGTGTTATTTACTGTCTTGACTTTTAACATATTTTCATGCTTTTAGACATCTAAGAAGACTAGGTAATTCATATCAGTCCACGATATTCAGTAGTGGTGAATGAACTACACATGAGCAAAAAGGGTTACCGCTGAAAATGGCCTCTAAACAGTAGCCTTCTGATCTGAACCCTTCTTTGCTTCTAGTTCCTCCTTCCTTACGTTACATGTGGTAAGGACACAAGAATTACATAGGTGTGAGTCTTAGCTTTCATTCTGAAAGTCCTTTTCAGAACACAACCCTTCTGGAGACATAAATTGCATATA
The DNA here is from genome assembly GCA_004027025.1 of Myocastor coypus. Lineage (NCBI taxonomy): Eukaryota > Metazoa > Chordata > Mammalia > Rodentia > Myocastoridae > Myocastor > Myocastor coypus. The sequence continues at coordinate 21,758 of PVJA010030844.1, forward strand.
ATGTGCTCACTCACCCTACTTTTGTCATAAACTGACTATGTCATCAACATTTAGAATTTAGGTGACATATGAAATAATGACTAATTTTACAATGATACAGAATAGATGTAAATGATAGCCAAGTGAGATGAATTGGTGTGACACTATTGCAATGGATGAGATGAGCTTTTCCAGTGCACACTAATGAAACTCCTCCCATAACTTCTTCCCTCCCACCTTCTAGAGCCCAGCGATTAAGTCCAGGCGATACACCATGTAGAGGACGTTTAATGCTTCCTTTTCCAAGCAGAATCATTCCCACCAGTTTCTAAAATTCAGTGAGAAATGTATCACTCTATTACTTCTACTTTGAAGTTTTTCAAAATTTCTTAACGTTCTGAGGTCATATTTTCAATATAAGAAATTGTCTTTTGACCATACAGAACTGATAAAATTACACCAGTACCAATAGTTGTAAGCTAAGGTATGTTCTAAATATAACCATTCTAGCTTTGAACTAGTCCTTCCTTATGTCTCTTTCTGTAGCATTAATCCATGAGAAAAGGACAGGTATATTAATACTGAGAGGTGGTTGGACAAATTCCTTTTCAAAGTCTTTTTTGAAAGACAAGCATTCCTGTGAACTTCAACACAAAATGTACAAAGTACATGGTCCTTTTATTACCAAAGAGGCCATGTTGTTGATACCTAGGGATCAGAAGTCTTGAGATTTGGGTTTATCCACCTATTATGTAGATTAAATGCACAGCCAAACAAAACACCTAAAACAGGCAGAAAAATGGTATATACACAGGTCCACATAGAGCGCCCAGCACCCCACCTCGAGCAACCGCTCCCTTCCCTCTGGCCCCAAGACACTGAACACGGACAAGTGATACTACCTTGTTGAGAGGTTTTCCTCAAGAATCCATTCCAAGGAGACAAAATTTCATATAGATTTTATTAAAATATCTTAATAGCTTTATATTTGAAATATATAGGAGACTTATAAATACCAAGACAACCCTAGATGCACCAAGTCAGAACTCAGCTTCTCCACACCATACACAGCCGTCTCAACAAACCCCACACTGATAGCAACAGTTGTAATTCTAACTATGAGCATTCTGGCCTTTCCCCCTGTACCAGTGGGCTACAATGCTACTTTTTCAGAAGATATTCTTTCCTAAGAATTTTAACAAAAAGTTTCACAGCGGATTGGTTTACTAATTCTGCTTTTTCTGTACCCTGAGACCACTGTAGCACCTAGGAAGACCAGATGCTATAAACAAGACCTCCTTCTTCTTTTACACGTGCCACGCAGCAGGGTCAAGCTGGAGGTCTCATATCCACAGGGGTAGCAGCCCCGCCTGCTGCCCTGTAAGCACCGTGGCCCAGGACGCTGCTTTTCCTTCTCCTCTGAGAAGCTGTGCACAAACACATAGTTTGGCTCCTCTGTCCACAAAAGAGTTTTATGGGAGAGAAATTTATAGTGTGTTAATAGTAGCACAATATATAACAGCTAAATCCTGGAAGTGGCCTTGATGCTCACGAGCACACGCACTTACACCGAGTGCCTGCTGCTCTGCCAGGAAGAAAGATAAGCTGGAATCCTTTGTAGGACAACGGAGGCACCTTCAGGCTGTGAGGTTGAGTGAGGTCACTGGGACACATGAGCCTAAGTAGGGCATGCTTTCCCTCCTATGAAACATTCAAAGTGAAACTAAAGAGAAAAATGAAAGGCAGAGGTCAGGGAGTAGGAGATGGATGTTTTTTGAAAAGTGGAAAGGATCGAGAAATGGAGAGAGGGAGAGAAAAATAGGGGATAGAAAAAAAATTATAGGGGCGTTAGACGCATGCACCAACTCTACAGGAAGAGCATAAGTATTGTGTACTGTGAACAAGCACACAGGACATGCACAAATGCACAAACAAGCCAAGGACATCGAGTGACGGGTGATGGAAAGGAAAGGCTGGGCAAGGGATAAATAAAAATAAATTAATTGCCTGTAAGCTCCGTGCTGGCCAGGCTGAAAACAAGAGGATCACTACAAGTTTGAGCTACGTGGTGAGACCCTGTGCCAAACAGATAATTCAATAAAAGAAATTAGATGTTTTTAATATTTTTCTCTTTTTCCCATTTATACACAAGATTGTTATACAGCTAGTTTCTCTTAGTTCATTCAAAAGAAGGTTTGTGCTAATATTGTTTGGACAAGACAGAATGCCTAGATCTTATTCTCTGAGTAACTACTAGAAATATACAATGGGACGTATTAATTATTGTAGCTCTCCCTCTAAGCTGTTTTGAAACTGTTCTATATTTATTTTGTTATTTTTTTCTTTCTTTAAAATAATAAAAAAGAAATTACAGCAAAAATGAAAAGTAAAATATGTACATCCAGTGAGTTTCCACAGCAACAGCATCATTATGTGCCGTACACGTGCACTAACAAAATAAACATTTTTAAAATGTGTTATTTGATGACTTCTACTTTCCATCATATACCACGCACATGAGAACATCCACAAAGTCAAGCTACTTCAAACGAGCGCTTAATGCTCTCAACTATGGTGCAACACTGAGGAAGAACGTATGCGGCAAACAAAGGTTAGGATGCCAAAATCGGTTTCCTCCCAACAGCAACCACGAGGTCAACGCTGTCTCTTTCTTCTCACTTCCTGCTGCTGCCGGCAAGTGTTCCTGGTATTGCTTCTACAGATGGTCCAGCAATTCCATTTCAAAAAGTCACTTCCAAAGGACAGCTCCCTTCTGTGATTTTTTTTAAACAGGCATTTATAAGGCATGTGCTTTTCTAACTGGATTTTATCATGCGTGGGCGACTTCTCCATACATAGAAGGTTCAATGTCAGGAAAGGTTGGGTTTTAAAAGGTTGATGGGAAAGATCAGGCCAGATTTTACATGTTATACCCGTACGGCTTCTAACACAGCCTTGTCTGGCTCCAGTACATCTACATCTAGCCCTTTTTTCTTTTTCTTTTTTTTCTTAAATGTCTACTTAGCACTCCATGTTTTCACATGTAAATCTTGTGATCAATTATCTGTAATTGCCTTTGAAAATGACCGGTGTCTTGGTAAGGCAGATAGACACAGAAAGTGTAAGGCTTTTTGTCCATTTTCCCTTCACATTTTAGCATCTTACCCATATTTGATTCTATAGGATGCTCTTTAGTATTAATTTCGTCGTGTTGCTTTAAGCAGTTGCAATTAGTGACTTAAAGTAACGCAAGCTATTTCCCAGCAGTTCTACAAGCCAGAGGCCTAGAATCAATACGCTGCCAGGGTGCAGCGCAGCTGGGGACCGCGCTCCGGTGGCTGGCCGGGTTGTCCAGCTCTCTGCTCCCTGACTGTGGACGTGCCTGGCCACCTTCCATCTCCTCTCAGCATCGTGTTTTCCTTTTTCCCCTACCCTTCCTGCTGCACTCTTTCAGAAATATTTTTTTCTGCTTCCTTGTTTAAAATTACTTTTAATAAGAAATAACAATGCGCTGGGCATGGTGGCATACGACTGTAGTCCCAGCACTTGGGAGGCTGAGGCAGGAAGATCGGTGTTAGTCCGAGACTAGCCTGGGCTACAAAAGTGAGCTCAAGGCCAGCCTGAACTGCACAGCGAGACCCCGTCTCAAAAAGACAAAAAAAAAAAAAAAAAAAAAAAAAAAAAAAAAAAAAAAAAAAAAACAATAAA
>PVJA010030845.1:0-25513 GCA_004027025.1 Myocastor coypus
AGAGAGAGAGAGAGAGAGAGAGAGAGAGATGCAGATATGAATATGCTGGGTTGTTTGTTTTGTTTTTTGAGACAAAGAGTCTCACTGTAGTCCTGGCTCCACAGGCTGGCCTCGAATCCACGGTGATTCTCCTGCCTCAGCTGTCTGAGTGCTGGGATTATAGGCATGTGCCACCAGGCCAAGCTATCTTTTGTGTTTTTTGAATATTTGTTTTATAATCTATCCTTATTACATCTGTTTTATTTTTTAAAGAGAATCTAAAGAAATATCACAGGAAACGATATATCCCAGCTCTTGGGAGGCTGTGAACAGATGAATCATTCCGAGTCTGATCTAGTAGTGAGACCCTGAATATCTTGTAGACCCTTCCCTAAGACAAAAAAAATTAAAACAAAAACAAAAACAAAAAAAACCCTCTACAGAATTTCACTAAACAAGATGACAGGAATTCAACAATGGTTGTTACATTATATATTGTTGTCTTCAAATTAGTCACTGAGATTACCAAATGTTAACATGCAAAATTGCTCAGAATTTTTTTTGTTTTTAAAAGAGAAAAAAGATACTGTAAAAGGGGAAAACACTGTTCAAAGGGAAGGAACAACTGAGATGAGGGAAAGGAGAAAAAAAATATATGTTTATATATAGGATAGCTTGGATAATTGTACTGCAGATTTCTACTGGTCTATTAAAAGGACCAGTTAATGCTTAAATTTTTTTTCCCTTTACATTTATTTTTATGCTGTAAGGAATTAGTGTTTTCTGAGCTATTATGTTTTACCATGTTTCATTTCTTCAATGTATCCTTCTTTCTGTTAATTGTGATTCATTGTGGTTCAGAGCCTGGACTTTGCAGCCATCTGGATCTGTCTGGTTTTTTTTTTGGGGGGGGGGTTGGGGGTAGCACTTGGGATCAGACACAAGGCTTTTAGCACATGTCAGGCAAGCATTGTACCAGTGGACTATATCCCCAACCCATAAATGAAAATTGGAGCTATGTTACCCATTTGTTTAGTCTCATATTTAATTACTCTGTTTTCCTCATGTCTTTAATAAAATAAAACTGAATTTCATAGGATTAAGAAAATTGAGCAAAAACTGTGTAAAGGGCTTGTTAGGATGTCCATTTAAATGTTATAAAATCATTAACTTACTTTTTGAAGATTTTCTTAATGATCTTATTTTGATTATTCTTTCAGGTAATGTTGAAAATATTTTAAATTTCCCTCTTTCAAATTTTTCATGGATTTTTACTTGAAATTATGAAATTTCATATATAAATATCAAATATATGAAATAAATGCTTAGGATGAATTTGAAATTTTCATGTAGTCTTGGGTAATGATTGAGTTTCATGCATTTTTTGTTGAAATACTTGATACTGCTTGTTTTACCTTTCGTGTTTTCTGCAATTGTAAATAGGATCTTATATATTTTACATTGATTATTGATGATGTTAAATAAATCTGCCTTACCCTTCTGTTTCTGTTTTCCATCTTATTTCTCTGTTGGTAGTTTCTGATACCACTAGTAATTCTTTGGATGTTTTAGTGCATAATCATATCCATTTTTCCTCTATTTCTTTCCATTTCATTTTGCATTATCTTTATTGTACTGGCTTTGAATTTCTGGCACTATCCACAGTGAGTGAGTGTGTTTCATTTATTATTTTAAGTGGTATTGTAGAATTTTGAAGCTACAAATTAAATTTGTAGTTTCAATTTACTTTGCTTCTTTAGTATATAGCTTCAGATGTCTTAGATTAGGATAAAAAGTTATTTTTTTTTATTGTTGCTTTTGGTCATAGAAACAAAATTTACCATCTCTGAAAAGGGCTTAATTTTTAAAAAATTCTGTTTTAAAACTTGTAGTGGTTTAGTTAATTTGTCCTGCTATAATAAAATACCTTAGACTGAATACTTTATGAACAGTTTGTATTTATTACTGCCATTATGGAGGTTGGTAGAATATTAAAGTCATAGCACCAACACATTTGGTGTCTGGTGAGGACCTTGTCTCTGTAAGAAGGTACTTTGAGTTCTGTATCCTCGAGCTGAAGAAGGGACCAATGAACTAGGTGGTTTTTGGGACCCCTTTCGATGTTTTGTCCTCGTAGTGTAAGCACTTCTAAAGGACCTGCCTGTTTATGTTATCTATTACATGAGTTGATTAAGCATCAGCACTGAATTTGTGGGCACATATTCAGGCCATAGTTGTGGGAAATAAAAACACATTTTAAGCTTTTTTTCATGGAACCAGGGATCGAACTCAGAACCTTGCACTTGCCATGCAGGCACTTGTGTCTCTGAGCTATTTCCCCAGCCCCTGCCATTTTAACTATTCAGAAAAATTCTGTATTTGGAATGATCTGTAGATCTATTCGTGTTGGAAAAGTGAGATTCTTAGCATTTGACCTTGAATAATAAATAACTAACTAATATAGTCTTTTACATTCTCCAAGTTACTGTGTATGATATAAGATTAAAATACAGGTATTTTTGTTTTTTAGGATGGATTTTATGCTTTTATATTTTCTTTATTAATATTTTGAGAGAGCACTTTAAAATCATAGTAGAAAACACTAAAAACAATGAAATTTTATTAATTTGGATTTTTATCCTTTTAATGTAAATATTTTGCTATTTAATACTGATCTTCAGGATGTATAGTTTGAAAATCACTATTGCATCTTATATGTGTTACAGGTCACCTTATCATCAGCCAACTTCTTATAGGCCACGATTATTGCTGTCCGGAGAACGAGGCTCAGGTCAAACTTCTCATCTTGCGCCAGCACTTTTGCATACTCTAGAGAGATTTTCTGTGCATAGACTAGATCTCCCAGCACTTTATTCAGTTAGTGCCAAAACACCTGAAGAATCCTGTGCACAGGTAGGTTTGTACCATATCAAAGTACACTTCTTCTACCATGGCAACATTTTGATGTGCAACATTTTCTAAAATAGTTCAGTTTTTCTCATATTTCCTTCCTTAATGACATTTGATATTCCATTTCATTAAATATTATAGAAACTGAAATTATTTTTTGCCTTTTTCTTTTGACTCTCTTGCCAAAGCTGTGATTTCAGAGTTCCTTAGACTTCCTCTTTACTTAGCACCTTCTTACAGAAAGGAAAATGGTACCCAATTCAAGTATCAGATTTATTAGTGTGGATATTTGTATCAGTAGTTTAGTGTGTCTGGTATTTGGTTTTTAGCTCTCATGAAATGCCTATGACTTATGAAGCAGCATTCTAGTATGGTGGCTATTTGCATTTGTTATTGTTTATATGTATGGCTGCTAATATGTTGGCACTGGGTGCGAAGGAAATAAGGTTTATAAACCAAGGGACTGTATGTTAACCCTATATATATATATATACACACACACACACACACACACATATATATATATATATATATATATATATATATATATATATATATATATATATATATATATATATATGTCTGAAAGTTTTCAGCTCATAACAAATGTTTACTAGATTTTTTTTTTTTTTCCTTTTGGAGATGGGGTTTGCTGTATTGCCCTGGATGGTCTTGAACTCCTGGACTCAAGTCATCTGCCTGTCTCAGCCTCGTTAGTAGCTGAGACTTACACATTTGGCCGGGCAACAAGGTGTAATAATAATAACTCAAATAAACAAGGGAGACATGTCATTTTGTACTTTATTGTGTAGCCTACTTTTCTGATTTAGATAACTTGGAAAAGTAGCAGTTAGGAAAACTTAATCAACTTTTATTTTCCAAAGTAATATTTATAAATAATATTTTGTAATTAATTGAAAACTATTCCCTACCCTATAGCAAGAAATACATATTTGGTATACACTTCATGTAGTATTGATTTAGTTTCTCTTTTATAAACAGTTCTGTGGGTATCATCATCCTACCAGCATTTCATTACTTATTTTTTATATATATATATTTTCATTTCATTACTTACGAAGCTTTGTTTAAAGATTACTTTCTAAGTCCCATGGTCTGAATAAGTATCTATATCCTCATTTTATTTCCAGTTTGATGCATTTAACTCATTTTGCCTGTGAATATTTTTGAAGAATGTGGTTTATATGTTTGCTCATATTCCTTCATTGCAAGGTTAGACAGCTAAGAAAACTACTTAGTATCCTTTGATAAGTTTAATGATTAGACAGGAAAATATAAATTATAAAAATTGACCCCAGAAAAGATTCTAAACATGCACTGAGTGTGGAAAAAATAAAGCAAGTATAATAAAAGCACTAATCCTAAAAAGTTTCACGATGAGATATTTTAACACTAAAAAAATAAGATTATTTTGATGCTAGACTGCTCCAAAGCATATGAAAAGCAGAAATCTATGGTAATTGAAAACAAACAAGCAGTGTCAGACCTTTCAATGAAATACAAAGCTGTAGACCAGTCTCATTTAGTAATAATAAAGAATAATATGCCAGAGCTGCTGAGATAGCTCAGCAGAGGTACTGGGGTTCGATCCTGGCACCACGTGCTGTGCTGAGCCAGCCACCTAGTCTGGGCATGGTGGCACACACCTATAATCCCAGCACTGTGGAGGCTGAAACAAGAGGATCACTATGAGTCTGACATGTGTAGTGAGACCCTGTACCAAATACGTTTTAAAAAAAGTAATATACCATTATTATTTTTTTTTTTTTGCGGGACCAGGGTTCAAACTCACGACCTTGCACTTGCCAGGCAGGCACTTGTGCCTCATAGCTATCTCCCCAGCCCCTAATATACCATTATTAACAAGCATGCATGTTTGATTCACACATTGACAGATACAAATATTAAAGAGATGCATTCAAGTTATAAATGTTTGTATATTATATGATTATTTGGAAGGTTTACAGTGTATTTTAAAGTAATAAGAAAATTCCTTCCCTAAGGTGGACACTATAGCAAGTAGAAATATAATAAATGTAAACATAGTTTTTAAAATAGCTACTACTCAAGCTTCTAGGAAAAAAAAAAGAGCGAACCAATCCAAAACCCAAAGATGAGAGGAAATCATAAGATAGCAGCTAATATTAGCTAAGAATTAAATAATATACTGGACATGGAAATAAAAATTCAGTTCTAGGAATCATGCTTGCAGCCTAGCACATTCTAGGCAAGCGTTCTGCCAAGGTGTATAACCCTAGCTCATGAACAGTATTGGGTGCTAATATACTGCCTTCAAAATTTAGCTTTTGAGATGATTAGTTTTCTAAATATAAATACAGTTTATGACATTGTTCCTTTCTTTTACAGATACATCTAGCATAAAGGAGCTAGCCAGCTTTTGCCTTTCTTATCTGTAATATTCAGCAGAAGTAGTTTGTGAGATTTAAAAAAAAAAAAAAAACTAAAATCATTTAAGAACTATGATGTTTGGGGTAAGGAGTACAAAAAAAATGGAGAATAATATTTGTGGAATCAAACTAACCAGTTCATGGATGTAGATGTTTGTTAATTTTACTTTTGCAAAAGTGCTAGTCAAGTCAGAGATATTTAGAAATGGTTGGTTTAGTAATTTCATGTCAAAGGTATTTTGAAACAGTTGGTTCAGTAATTTCAGAAAAAAAAAAAAAATAGTTTCTCTGTTTTCTACTACATCTTGCATATCCACCGTGTAGGTATTTTCTAGTTCTCAAATGGCATGATTAATCACTTGTTCCCAAAGCTGTTGCTGCTTTATTAGGGTGAACTTTTGCTTTATACTTTAAGTTGTCTGATTATTTGATTGCATAGAGGAGGTATTACTCCACAAATTTAAAACCCACCCGCAAACTGATGAGCTATCTTTATATTACCCTTTTTCCTGACCCCACCATTCTCAAGATTATGATTCCCCCCCCCCACCTTTATACTGTAAAAAAATTTAAATACTGTTATTCTTTTTGAATTTGCCTTTGAAATACTAGGAATTTATAAGAGAATGGTATTTTATATTTTTTAAACAAAAACTTACTTTAATATTCTGACAGTATGGGCAGAAGAATAAAAATTAGTTTAGTAGTGTTTTCAAAAATTTTCTAGAAAATAAGACAGTTTCTCCCTAAAGAGGTTTTTTTGATGTCTCAGTCTGCCTTAAGGGCAGCGGTCATGTTCCATATGGGGCAGGGTATTGAGCAATCCTCAGGGTCTGAATGGTTCACCCAGTCATGTGTTTTAACCCACTGAACTACCTGGCAAGCCCCCAGTTTCTCCCTGAAGAATTAGTAGAGGAATTAGGGACTTAAGGTATTTATATCACATGTAGTTAGATTATCGGCTCACATAATTATATTCAAGGATCAAAAATACTAAGCCATTTTGTGTGTATTTATCTTAGCTTGTGTGATTTTCTTCTGTTCTTTTCAAATACAAATTTAAAATTGTACCAAGAAAAGGCCATTTTCCTAAAGGTTTTGGAAATAACAATGAGAATATTATGTACAATTTAGTAAGTTTTTGAAAATTGATATGTCTGGGAAAATAGCTTAGTGGAATAAGTGCTAGCTTGGCAAGTGCAAGATCCTGAGTTTAATCTCTGGTACAAAAAAGAAAAAAAATGACAAATAGAAGAAATAGAAACACAACCCCATCTCTTTTAGAGCTAGTGAGACATGTGTCTCATTTAGCCTTGCAATAGTGTTAAAATACTGATGCACCGCATTAGGTAACTTGTGGCTCTGTGAAGTTCTTGTTATCCCTTAAGTTCCTGCTGTTGTGCCTTTTCTCTATTCTCAACATGTATTCTGGAAAATGTAATCTACATGTACTAATATGAAAGGCCAAAAAAAATTTTTTTTTGAAGGCATGATTTTTCATTTCACTTGTGCTGTGAGCATGTGGTAATTATTATGGCCGAATTAGAGAGTTTATGAAGTTTCTCTGTGATCTATACATAGTTCTTTTGTCTTTTTCCTATATTCATCTTCTTTACCCCCACCCCCAATTTTACCAGCACAGAACAGGGAATTGATAAATGAGAGAGGTTTGATCACTGTCTTCATACCATGCATGCAAGAATCTTCTAAAAAAGCAGATGCTCCATTTCTTGTGTAGTTCCTTCCTTTCACTTAGTTATAATAAATATAAATTTATATGTCTTAATTTCACTGTGCAGTTTCATCTGCCCTTAAACTTTGTAGCTGAGGCTGGCCTCCAACTCAAAGCAATCTCCTACCTCAGTTTCCTGAGTGCTGGGACTGTAGGTGTGCACTAGCACACCCAGCTTTTTGCCAATATTTGTGTTTGGTTTTTTGTCCATGAAATTTTTATTTTATTTTACTTTTTGTATTTAGTACAAGGTGTACAGAGTCTCACTACATAGATTGGACTCTTAGTGATTCTCCTGTTTTAGCCTCTCAAGCGCTAGGATTACAGGCATGTCACCATGCCCATTTTCAGTTTCCTTCAGCATGCTGGGGAACATTGAGAGATAGATGTGTGTTTAAAGAAAACTTCAGAATTAGAGTTCTAAAGGATTGTATTCTATAATTTTTCTGGATTGGATTGGATTAAGAGAAGGAGTAAATATTACTTCTGATGCAAGTGATTACAACATCTACATTTCTTCTAATTTTGGGGAAATTTTTATTTGAGCCTCTTTAAAATATTGAATAAATTCATGCATGATAGTAAGCTTACTACTCATTAAACGAAAGTAATCCTTTTGATTCTTAGTAAAGTTTGTAATAGTGCTTATTGTAAATGTTATTTTTGTAACTTCTACATTAAAATAGGCTAACTTGGGGGCCCGGCGGGATGGCGCAGTGGTCTAAAGCGCCTGCTTGGGGAAGCTTGGGCGGCTTCAGGGACCACGGTTCGATTCCCGGCACCACATGCTGCGCCAGCCCTGCCCTTGGGGCGGGCTGAGCCGGCCATAAAAAATGAGTGAATAAACAAAGGTTCTGAAACAAGAAAAAAAATAATAAAGAAAACTTTTTTTTTAAAAATTAATTAATTAATTTATTTTTTCTTGTTTCTGAACCTTTGTTTGTTTATTCACTCATTTTTATGGCTGGCTCAGCCTGCCCTGAGGGCAGGGCTGGCGCAGCATGTGGTGCCGGGGATCGAACTGCAGTCCCTGAAGCCGCCCAAGCTTTCCCAAGCAGGCGCTTTAGACCACTGAGCCATCCTGCCAGGCCCCTAAAGAAAACTTTAAAAAAAAAAAAAAAAAAAATAGGCTAACTGAAGCATGATTAAGGAAAATTGAGTAGGCAATTTTAGAAATAGAATTCTCAGATTAATGAAATATGGTCATATTTTTACTTTTGTACCTAAAATTGTTAGAATAATGAAGGGATGACATATTAATATGCCACAATTTTCTGATGGGCTTATCCATAAAGAACCACAGTTCTGTTTGATGACTTACTATTGGCCAGCATGGTCCTTATTGGTGTTTGTAGGTAAACATGACTGAAGGTATGGTTCGGATTCTTATAACTAAGGAAAACTTCTGTTTTGAAAAAGGAAGTGTCTTAGTGCTCTTTGCTAATTTATTTATTGATCTTCAGAAAAGTCAGATTATTTTGTGACTATTTTAAGAAAGATTGACATTAAGGTAGTAAAGTGAACAAGCATTTCATCAAGAAGTTCATGAATTTTAAACTCCAGGTTACTGTGGTGTGCTCTGGTTATATATTTATTTAATTCATATGTTGAGTGATTTTAAGCATTGTGCACTCAACTTTGTTGTTCTGTCTTTTTTGTAAATTTTACTTATTTAATGGATGATACAGGTATGTGTTTATTTACTTGCAGTATATTACAGTGATGGTTCTCAACATATGTATAACACTTTGCTTTATGTTATTGATAAATAGAAGAAAAGTTAAATGGAAAAAAAATATATTTTAGTGGGTCAAGAAGATAGAAGCTATATGTAAGGCTAGTGCATTGTAGTGTATTTTTGTTTTGCTTTCTGAGACAGGGTCTCACTAGGTAACTTAGGCTGGCCTGGAACTTCTGGTGATCCTTCCACTCATGTTCCCATGTGGTAGGATTACAGGCATGCACCACCATTTTTTGTTCACATGTGCACTGTGTCTTGAAAAGGTTAAATTTAGAGGCTGAAATTTTGACAGTAACAGGCCCAATACATTTTATATATCTAGGGTTGCTGTGTAGATTTTAGAATAATGATTGAAGTTTTTAAATGCTGGTTCTTTCCATAGATCTTTCGTGAAGCTCGAAGAACAGTACCTAGTATTGTTTACATGCCTCACATTGGTGATTGGTGGGAAGCTGTCAGTGAGACTGTGAGAGCAACTTTTCTGACATTGCTACAAGATATACCATCATTTTCACCTATATTTTTATTGTCTACCTCTGAAACCATGTATAGTGAATTGCCTGAAGAGGTAAGAGCTGACTTAATATTTTTCTTTATATTGTTTTAAAATCGTTGACTTTGTAAATTGGATACCTTTAATTGGTGTACAAATCAGTACAAAGATTGGGTATGGTTGCACACACATGTAATCCTAGTACTCAGAAGGCTGAAACTGGACGTGGTGGCTCACGCCTGTAATCCCAGCACTCGGGAGGCTGAGGCAGGAGGATTGGTGCGAGTTCGAGACCAGCCTGGGCTACAAAAGTGAGCTCAGGACCAGCCTCAACTGCATAGCGAGACCCTGTCTCAAAAAGACACACACACAAAAAAAAAAAAAAAAAAAAGAAGGCTGAGGCAGGTGGTTTGCTGTGAATTCAAGGCCAGTCTGGGCCAAATCAGAGACCCTGTCTCAAAAGAACAACCAACCAACCAATATTATTAGGGCTCATTTCTTGACTTTACTGGTGATTAGCCAAGTGATACTGGCAAGATATGTAATGTTTTCAGTTTCTTTCTGTTTTGGTATGATAGTGATTCTTCTCACTATTGTGAAAACTGAAATAAGTTTAGAACAGATGCAATAGTATTGCCTTTTTAATCAGCTCTTTACTCAATTCCCTTATATTCATCATTTTCATTCTTATAATTGGTGAGATCAGCTGGTAAGCTTTGACCTCTTTATTCCTTCATTGGTAGCCTATATTGAATATTATTACTTGTATGTATATTTTTAAAATCTGAAATTTAGTTTTTGAGTTCAAAGGTGATACCACACTTGTTTCAGAAAAAATTCTTGAATGAAGTTGAATTTTAAAATATTGTTTTAATATCCTGAGCTTGCTAGGTGTTCACATAGTCTTATTTCATAGCTCTTAGAAATACTTTGCAAAAAAAAAAAAAATCTTTGCCCAGAAAACACAGTAAGAGTGATGTTTGTGTAAAAGATTTATGCCTTTTAGAGTATAAATCTGAATTATGTGGAATTTTATTATGAAGGTATTTGTTTGCCAAATCCTTTTATGTTTCAGCTTTGTTACCTATTTTGCTCTTCAAGATAGTATATTAAATGTAGAATAATTCCTTTTTGTAATTCAATATCTGATAGTAGATGAAGACCATTGATTAAAACAACACCACCCACCATGGAAATTAAGACTGGCTGTGCTGGCGTGCGCCTGTAATCCCAGTTCTTGGAAGGCTGTAAACAGGCAGATCACTAAGTAGCGAGACCTTGAACCACCTGTAGTCTCTTCCCTAAAATGCACAAAAAAATTTATTATCATAGAGGGTAATAAGATTTACCAGAATGCACTCTACAGTAAGAGTCAGAAAAGTATAATTACTTATTAGTGTTTTTATATTGAATAAATATTTGAACATAGAATGAACTGTTTCCTTGTCTTTAAATTTTAAAAAAAGTCTGCTATTTATTTATTTGGTACATGGTCTTGTTATACCAGTGGTTCTCAACCTTTCTAATGCCGTGACCCCACAATACAGTTCCTCATGTTGCAGTGACCCCAAACCAAAAAATAATTTTGGTGGCTACTTCCAAACTGTAATTTTGCTACAGTTATGATTTCCGATGGCTTTAGGCGACCCCTGTGTTCTGGTTGTTTGACCCCCGCCGGGGTCGTGACCCACAGGTTGAGAACCACTGTGCTATACAGTTTAGACTTACAGTGATCCATCTGTCTCAGCCTCCCTGGTGCTGGGTACTAAGCATTGAACTAGGGTCCTTGCGCTTGCCAGGCAGGCGTTTGGATCGCCAAGCTATCTCTCCAGCTCAGTGTCACCTTCAAGAGCTTTTTTTGTGCTTTTGTATTTCTTTGTCCATCTCCTTTGTTTTCCAGTTCAGGAAATTAACTATGGTTGTTATATTGTACACTGTTATCATCAAATTTGTTGCGCAGACTTCTAGTTCAATAGTTTCTATATTCAAATAATACAATGGGATCCTAGAAAAATACTACAATTTCTATTCATATTTTTTCATATTGTCATAAATTATTTGCACATATTTTGTAATAAAATAATGTATTAGTAGAAGACTGCTTAAATAAGTTTGTAAACTCTGGATGGAATACTTTCAGTTTTTTACTGATGAGATACTTGAATTAGAACATTTGGAAATCATTACTCTAGACTACTAGTGCTAGCATGCTAATAGTCAAATCGGATAAAATAACTTGTATAGGTTCTCACAGCTAATAGAACAGAACAAAGATTTGTACTCAGGTTTATCTTAATGTAGTTACAATGCCCTATATTTTTAAAACAAATATTTATAGAGATGTGGAACAATTCAAATCCCTTTGCCTCCCCTGTGAAAATTTAAAATTCTACAGTTGTTGTGTAAAGCAGCATAGCATTTCTTTAAAGACTTAGATTTAAAACTGACATGATCGGGGCTGGGGAGATAGCTCCATGGCACAAGTGCCTGCCTGGCAAGTGTAAGGTCATGAGTTCAAGCCCCCAGTCCCGCAAAAAATAAAATAAATAAATAAAAAATACTGACACGATCCAGCAAGTCAGCTCCTGGATAAATAACGAAAAGAATTGGAAGTAGGGACTTGAACAGATATTTGCATACCTGTGTTCGTAATACCATTACTCATAATAGGCAAAAGTAGAAATAACCCTATATTAAAAAAGATGGAATTTTTGATGCATGCTACAAATCCTTGACATTACTTTAAGTGAGGTAAGCCATATGCAAAAGTATAATAATTGTGGCTAGTCAAATACGAGATTGCTACAAGAGGTTAAAAACAGTAAATATAAGAATACAGGCTCTGTATTAGTCATTGAACAATGAAACAGTACTGCTGCTTGCAATCCACTAGAGTAGCACTAATAAAAAGGAGAAACAGTACTAAGTGTGGACAAGGATGTAGCGAAATGAGGGCTTATATACTGCTGGTTGGATTGTGAAGTGATAAAGGCATTTTGTAGAGTTAATACGAATTTACAGGATGACTCAGCAGTTTCACTTCCCAGTGAAATGGAAATGTATATTCATATAAAGGCTTTTTTATGTGAATGTTTCCAGTAATTATATTTATAATGGCCAAAAAATTGGAAATAATTCAAAGGTTTATTAATTGGTAAATAGTTAAATGTAAGTAAGCAGGACAGTACAGACATAAAAGACTATACACCATCATATGATGTAAAGCTTATCTAGAAGAGGTAATCTCTAGAGTGAAAGCAAATAGGTTGGGTTGTGTGAGTGGCAATTGACCACAAATCACCATGAGGAAACTTCTTGGGAGTAATAAAAATATTTTGTGTATGATGGTTGTACAAAGATACAGTCGTTAAAAGTTAAGTACAGGGGGGCCCGGCAGGATGGCTCAGTGGTCTGAAGCGCCTGCTTAGGAAAGCTTGGGCAGCTGCAGGGACCACGGTTCAATCTCCGGCACCACATACTGCACCAGCCCTGCCCTCAAGGCAGGCTGAGCCGGCTATAAAAATAAATAAATAAACAAAAAAAAGTTCTGAAACAAGAAAAAAAAATTCTAAAATAAATAAATAAATAAATAAAAAGTAAAAAGTTAAGTAGAAAAAGCTTAATGAGAGATACTGGAAGGTATGCTTAAGTGTATCTGGGAAAATCCGGTAAGTAATCATCCAAAACATGTGAGTGGTGCGTTAAGGGAGCTTCAAGAAGCAGATACCAGTGTGAAAAAGAACAGGGTTGGTTTAGGGAATTATAAGAGCCATGTCTTCTGATAACATCAAGTTTGGGACTGCAGAAGGTAAGTTTAAGATTGAATTTACAGCAGAAGAGTGTGACCTCCTTGATCTGGCAGGAATATCTGGGTTATTGTATGCTTATTCTTGGTATGTTTCTGTGTTCACAAAATTCAATGCAATGTTGAAAATTATCAGAAGGTGTCGCTGGGGAAATAGCTCAGTAGAATAAATGCTTGCCTGGCAAGTGCAAGGGCCTGAGTTCAATCCCTGGTCCCACAAAAAAAAAAAAAAAAAAAAAAAAAGAGGTATTTATAACTGTAAATGCTTTACCACTCTTGAACAAAATCTTATTTCTGGGAGTTGAGTCCTGTTTTTTTGTTTTTCTTCATTTTTGGTACAAGATCTCACGATGCAGCTCGGACTAGTAATGAGCCTCCTATTTTCAGCCTTCCCAGTGGTGTGACTACAGGGGTGCACCACCTGAGCTTATTCACCAGCCCAGCATGCCCTGGGGGTGGGGCCAGTGCTGGTGCTGGGGATCGAATCCTGCCATATGCTTGCCAAAATAGGCACTTAGTCTGCTGAGCTATCTCACTGGCCCTTCTGTTTGTTTTTAAAATGTTCATTGTAAGCTGTATCTAATATGTCTTATCTAATTCCTCTACCAGTACACTTTGTATGGTCTCTCCTCTGTCAGCATGTGTCTGTATTTTATTTTGACTGGTCTTGAACTCCAAGCTGGCCTGAGACTCATGTTGATGCCTCAACCTCCTAAATACTGGGCTTAAAGATGTGTGCCTCCATGCTCAGCTCTGAGAGTCAAGATCTTTGACAGCAGGATCTGAGTATATTTTCTTTAGGATTTTTTTCTTCTTCCTGTATTTGGTACAGCGTCTCTCTGCACAGCTCAGACTCACACTACTCCTCCTGTTTTCAGCCTTGCTAGAGCTGGGATTACAGGCTTGCTCCACCACACCTGGTTTTGTTGGTCAGCTCAATGTGTCCTCGGGTGGGACCAATCCAGCCTGTGGTGCCAGGGCTCAAATCCTGGCCCCTGTCCTTGCCTAAGGAAGCACTTGAGCTGTTTTGCTGGCCCTTTTCTTCAGCTTTTAAATTGCAGTGTCTGGAATGATGTTTGGCACATAATGTATAAGTATTCTAGTAATTTGCTTCCAGAACTTATGAAGAAGGGCTGGCAATTCATAAATCAGCATGTTGGAGGGGATATTTATTTATTAAGGTAGTCCAGTAGAAGGATATGGGGTGAAATTTTATAAATTATTATTTTTTTTTTAGTTTATTTGTTAGAAAATGTTAAATACTTAAGCTAAAACTATTTTCTTTCTTTCTTTCTTTCTTTCTTTCTTTCTTTCTTTCTTTCTTTCTTTTGTGGGACCAGGGTTCGAACTCATGACCTTGCACTTGCCCAGCAGGCACTTGTGCCTCGGAGCTATCTCCCCAACCCCTCTTTCTTTCTTTCTTAATTTCTTTCTACCTCTGAGCTATCTCACCAGCCCTAAAAGCATATGAATTCTGGTCAGGTCAGGCCCTATTAAAATACTCATATGCCCTTCTTTGCAAAATCCTTAAAGATTGAATTAAACAGATGCTTTAAATAAAATACTCTGAGGACATTTTTGTCTAATTGGTTATAGCAGTTTAGTTTAATTTGTAAAATTATAGCTGGAAAGTTTAGCTACTGTGATAATAAACTTATTCAATTCAGCTGTCTTTTTGCTACTACCCAATGTGAAACCACCATGCTGGTGTGGTTTAGTAGCATAACTAAACTTGTTATACTACCAAAAATTTGCTTTTACAAACCTAGGGTTCTATAGCAGGAACAGAGTAGCCAAAGGAATACAAAGGGTTAAATAGCATGAAAACTTGGCCCAGAAAGAAAAGGCCTTTGTTTAAATATACAGTATACTCTCTAAGTATTTATTATTTATTTTTATTTCTTCGTACTGGGTATTAAACTCAGGGCCTTATACTTGCCAGGCAGGCACTGTAGCACTGAGCTCTATTCCTGGCCTTTATCTTCTCTAATTAAAGTAATAGGGAAATATATTAAAGCAGAGATCAGCAAAAAGCCTGCATCCATCTAGAAATAATTGTTTAACTGAAAAATTCTTGAAACCAGAATAAACTCTTAAATGATTCAACTTTGGGTTGAAATATGTAATTCCTTATCCAAATTTTGAATTCTGATGTCTAACTTTTATTGTTTTCTGTGTTAAAATTTTGGAGTGAGAAAAGGGCTTTAAAGTTTATGTAGTCTAGTGTTCATTATTTTGTGACCTTAAGTCGGAGTGAAACCTTTAATCCCAAATTGCCTAATTTATAAAACAAGAATATTAAACACTTCATTGTTACAAAGATGAAATGACATAATATTTATGAAGTTACCTGGTATTTAATTCTTAGAGTTAATTCAGTAGATAGCTCGAAATAGCAAATTATGTGAGTTATCCAAACTTTAATGCAAATGCATGACTAAATTTAAGCGAGAATCTGAAGTTTTGCCTCTAGTCATTTCCATGCTGTCATGGCTGGTGCTTTCCTTTCCATTTGCCCTCCCCCCTTTTATTTGCAGTTTCCAGATCACATCCTTTGCTCATGATACATACTTACTAAAAATCATTAATGGGAGTTGGGGTATAGCTCAATGACAGAGTGCATGTAGGAGAGTGAACACATGCACACAGTTTCTAGGTACTCTGGTAGATAAGGAAAATGAATGAATAAGAATGGCCTCTGTCTTTAACAAATTTGGTGTGTAGAAGCTAAAAGATAAACACCCCGAAACATAAAGTTTTAAGTGTCACAGTGGCAAATGTAGATATTGCTAAGAGAATTTAATAGTGTATCTTGGAAAGGGAAGCTCTGGAACCAAAATCTTTTATAGCAGGCAAACACATAAGAGGTAGGTGTTTGTTGGTAGTATGCATTATAGGATATGAGAAGGGCTGGAGTATTTTTGTTTTGATGTTTTGGTGTCATGGAATATTCTATGGACAGAATGAAGATCTAGTGTATTTGTAGTGGAACCAGAATTCCAAAGGTACAGTAAATTTAGTAGGGAAAGAGCATAGGGATGGAAATAAGTGATAGGAAATATAAAGAGATCTGTGGATAAGAAAAGTCAGTAACATTCTTCCAGTTCCCCATTAGAGATTCTAAATTACTTATCTGCTCTTATGTGAAAGCCCTTTGAGCCTGTTGCTATCTTACTGCTGTAATTATCCTTTTGCTATTAGCTAATAACTCTCCCAGATACAGTGTCATTTATTAATGTCAGCTAGTGGACATTTGTTCATTCTTGTTTAGTGCGTGAGGTCAAAGCTCTTACCAGCACATCCTAGGACTACGTTAACCTTAATACCAAGGAAATATTTTGTGAATATTGAAAATGGTACTGGAAGTTGAAGAAATTGTAGTTTAGGGGGCTGGCAAGATAGCTCAGTGGTCTAAAGCTCCTGCTTAGGCAAGCTTAGGCAATTGCGGGGACCATGGTTTGATCCCTGGTACCACATGCTGTGCCAGCCCCACACCCAGCGCAGGCTGAGCTGTTCATAACATAAACAAACAAACAAATAAATAAATAAATAAATTTTTTTAAAGGGAAGAAATTGTAGTTTAGTATATCATATATGCTTTTAATTCTATATGTATTCATTGTCTTTGTGTGTGTGTTTAGGTTAAATGTATCTTTAGAATACAGTATGAAGAGGTCTTATATATTCAAAGACCTATTGAAGAAGATAGAAGAAAATTTTTCCAAGAACTCATTCTCAATCAGGCATCAATGGTGCCACCAAGAAGGAAACACACTGGTAAGTTTCTAAGATTATTGGGAAAATCATGGCAGTGGAGTTGAGAAATATTGTTTCCTTAGAGGCAGGCTTTTTTTTTTTTTTTTTTTGTAATACTTTCTTTATGGAAATGAATACAGTTTGTTAAATTCTATTTATCTTTAGATGGATACATGCAGAAGTAGCCATTGTATCCAGTAAAGCTTGCTTTCTTTTCTTTTCTTTTCTTTTCTTTCCTTTCCTTTCCTTTCCTTTCCTTTGTTTTCTTTCTTTCTTTTTCTTTCTTTCTTTTTCTTTTCTTTTCTTTTTTTTCTTTTCTTTCTTTCTTTATCTTTTTGAGACAGGGTTTCGCTATGCAGTTGAGGCTGGCCTTGAGCTCACTTTTGTAGCCCAGGCTGGTCTGGAACTTGCACCAATTCTCCTGCCTCAGCCTCCCGAGTGCTGGGATTACAGGGGTGCGCCACCACGCCCGGCAAAGCTTTATTTTTAAATTTTCTTTGTTAGCATACATGTGCAGTACATGATTCCCATATTTATCATGAGGGATTTGTGCATGTGCTTTAACACATCTTTTTATCCTTTCCCCTCTCCCCCTTCCAACCTTTACTTTTCTGTTTTCAACTCCCTGGTATTAAAACTTAATATTAATTAGGCTTTTTCCTCGTCTCTCCAGTTGAGATTCTGTAGTAAATTTTACATGCTGCTGGCTCAAAAAACCAGAAGCAAAAAGATCTTCAATTCTGGTCTGTTGTAGTCATTTTAAATACCTAGGACTATAACAGGCTGTGAATATCAGATGTTATACAAATTACAATGTTAGGGGACATAGGTCATGGTCCAAGTACCTGCGTAACATACCCAAGGAATGGGGTTCCATCCCCAGTACCACATGGTGTGCTGGCCACTAAAATCGCATGTGGTGATGCACACCTGTAATCCCAGTATTGGAGAGGCTGAGATAGGAGGATCACTAGGAGTTCAAGCTGTGTAGTAAAACCCTATACCAAATTTAAAAATAGAAGATTTTTTAAAAATTAATTATTTATTTTTTTTCTTGTTTCAGAACTTTTGTTTGTTTGTTTGTTTACTTTTATGGCCGGGTCAACCTTCCCTCAGGGCAGGGCTGGTGCAGCATGTGGTGCCAGGGATCGAACCGCAGTCCCTGAAGCCACCTGCAGGCACTTTAGACCACTGAACCATCCTGCCAGGCCCCCAAAATAGAAGATTTTTAAAAGACAAAGCAAATTACAATGTTAATTATGTTTTTTATTCCTGCCATGTTTTTTTTTTTGTTTTGTTTTTTTGTCTTTTTTTTTGAGACAGGGTCTTGCTATGCAGTTGAGGCTGGTCCTGAGCTCACTTTTGTAGCCCAGGCTGGTCTCGAACTCACACCAACCCTCCTGCCTCAGCCTCCCGAGTGCTGGGATTACAGGCGTGAGCCACCACGCCCGGCTATTCCTGCCATGTTCATCGTTCTTTTCTGTCTCTCATATTCTCATTGTGGGCATGTGCCACCACTCCTGACCTCAAATCCTTTCTTTGTTGTAATTTTCTATTTTTTTATTGGTATATTATTGAACATTTTGATAATGTTGGACCTCAGTGAATCCTTTCTTGATTTTCTCTGTTAAAACGATAGATCTGAATTTTCTACCTTTAATATTATTTTTTCTCTTTTGAGTTGCTGTTGTTAACTTTCTTTTTTTTTTTTTTTTTTTTGTCTTTTTAAGACAGGGTCTCGCTATGCAGTTCAGGCTAGCCTTGAGCTCACTTTTGTAGCCCAAGCTGGTCTTGAACTCACACCGATCCTCCTGCCTCAGCCTCCCGAGTGCTGGGATTACAGGCGTGAGCCACCACGCCTGGCTGCTGTTGTTAACTTTCAATTCTCATTTTAGAGGCAGTTTAGAAATCAGTGAAAAAATGTTTAGCATTTTAATCTTGAACTGTTATGGTGCCACTGAAATCTTGTAAGGAATAACAATATTGTGATTAGGAGGCTTAACCTCAAGATTTTTTATTTCACTGAGGGTCTGAAGCATAGATTTTACATGTATCACTTTTCATCTGAGATTTTTAAAAGTCTTTTCCATGACTTTAGGATTTTCTTTTTGGTTCTTATTTTTTTATTGCTTCCTCCTTGGAAATGCTATTCACTATCTCCACTGTGTGATACTCAGATTATGAGGGTAGAAGACTTATCTAAAACCAAAATTCTGAGTCAGAGGGTGTTGCTTAGTTGTAGAGACTAAGTTGTAAAGGCTAACATAAATAAGGCCTTATGTTAAATCCCTAGCACTGGGAAGGAAAAATTGAAGGCTGGACAGAGAGGGAGGGAAAGAAGGGAATAGAGAGGCAGGCAAAAAGAAAGATGGATTTTAAGAATGTTAATATATAGTACTTTAAGATATTTATTTATTTATTTTTACTTTATTTTAATGAGAAAGAAATAACAGTGATACAGTTTCAAAGCAGGTTAGTAGGGCAGTTACAATAATTAATACATTGCATATTGTTGTCTTCATAGTAGTTACTCAGAATACAAGATGCAGAGATGATATCTTGTCTAAACACTATTAATACAAATCTTTCCTCTCATTGAATTAAGAGAAAGTATCTGTATATCTTTCCTATTCTTTTCACTACAAAATGGTCCTTCATTTATATCCCCCTTGTTTGTTTTGTTCTGTCAGAGGTGGGTGTTCCATTTCCATTTAAATACTTTTTTTTCCTCTCTCTCTCTCTCTCTCTTTCTCATGGTACTGGGGATTGAACTCAGGACTTTGCACTTGCCAGGCAAGTCCTTAGTCTACTGAGCTACCTCGCTGGCTCCTCCACTCAAATATTGTAGGTACATGAATTCATCAAAATAACCCAATATAGTCCGATAGGCCATAATAGTAGTGGGTTGTCAGCAGAACTGGCCATATCAGAAGTTGTTGACTTGAGCTTTTTTTTTTTTTTTTGTCTTTTTGAGACAGGGTCTTGCTATGCAGTTTGAGGCTGACCTTGAGCTCACTTTTGTAGCCCAGGCTGGTCTCGAACTCGCACCAATCCTCCTGCCTCAGCCTCCCAAGTGCTGGGATTACAGGCGTGAGCCACCACGTCCGGCTTGACTTGAGCTTTTTACAGCTCAGCATATTAATATAGCTTTACTTTTGTACCTCATGATTAGACCTTTCTGCTGGATGGTAAGACCAAGATACAGCAAGACCTATATTAAAAAATGTAACTTTTAAGGTATTTAGTTTTACTGAAAATATTTCTCTGAAGTTATATATAAATATTGTCTCAAACCAAATTATTTTATTTTATTTTTTATTTTTTAAATGATTTATTTTTTTATTTTTTAAACTTTATGTTATGGCCGGGCGTGGTGGCTCATGCCTGTAATCCCAGCACTTGGAAGGCTGAGGCAGGAGGATTGGTGCGAGTTCGAGACCAGCCTGGACTACAAAAGTGAGCTCAAGGCCAGCCTGAACTTCATATGGAGACCCTGCCTCAAAAAGACAAAAATAAATAAATAAATAAATAAATAAAAACAAAAAAAACAAAACTTTATGTTATGGCCAGCTCAGCCTGCCAAGTGGGTAAGGGCTCACACAGCGTGTGGTGCTGGGGATTGAACCACAGTCCCTTCAGTGCCTAGGCTTGCCTAAACAGGTGCTTTAGACCACTGAGCTATCTTGTTGGCCCCAAACCAAATTATTTTAAATCATGTCTTTTGTCCTATTATATTTTATAACATAAAACTATCCTCTAATATTTGGTTTTTGTTTCCATTTGAATTGCTATTTTCTGTATTTGTGTGGTTCATATTTATTTGTCAGTGTTTTGTAACACTAGAACATTTGTTTTTTTAATTTTATTTTAATTAATTAATTTTTTTTTTTTTTTGAACTGGGGATCGATAGAACATTTGAGTATATGTGCTGCTGAAGTGAGCACATTGGTAGAACATTTGAAAGAATGCCAAAATAGTAATTGAAGGGCTGGGGGGATAGCTCTGTGGCACAAGTGTCTGCCTGGCAAGTGCAAGGTCGTGAGTTTGAATTTCTGTCCCACCCAAAAAAAAAAAAAAAAGTGTAATTGAGGTCCTTGCCCACCATGTCGGGAAGCTTAACATTGCTTTTTCTGTTCTTTAGCTCTTTGTGCTATGGAAGTGCTTCCTCTTGCACTACCTTCTCCACCTCGTCAGTTATCAGAATCAGAAAAAAATCGGATGGAAGACCAGGAGGAAAATACTTTAAGAGAGTTGCGGTTGTTTCTCAGGGATGTAACCAAGAGGCTGGCTACAGATAAACGCTTTAACATCTTCAGCAAACCGGTGGATATTGAAGAGGTCTTGTTTCAGTAGTGTGCAAACAGTGAAGTTGAACTGGCTAAAAGAAAAAAATATTGACATCTTTTTTTGGAAGGAAAAAAGCAAAGGCATGGATGAATATTACCCCTAGCCTGTAAAATTTTAATCCATGTGATATCTACCAACGTCATCAGTAAACATCTGGTGACTTTTAGATGAAATTAGTGATCAATTTGTATATGTTCTTTTAATTATTATTGATCTTTGTGATCTCATACTCATACTCTTCAGTTTAACAAGAGTTAATTCAAAGTTACTCAAGTGAAATGTCCATACTAGACTATTTTTATTCCAGGATAAATCCTGCTGTCAAAAGTATACTGATAATGACCAATCAGAATACCAATTGATACTGGCATTTCCCAGATTACATATACCTCCTTGAAAGAGGTGGCCCAAAATTTGGTTGCCTTGACATTTCTTAGTCTTTCATATTTGGAAATATCCGTGGTTAATTTGCTGTTTGATGCTAGCCACATGTGATGCAGCTAAAACTGTTTTTCTCTTTACAGATTTTCTGTCTGCTCCCAGTGGAAAATTTCTCACTTTCTATGTGTATTGTTTTGTGTGCTTGTGGGAGCATGGTTTGTGATGATGAGAAAAGGAATTTTCCATTTGGAATCTACTATAATACCATCAATTTAAATTGTTTTTTTTTTGTTGTTGTTGTTTTTTGTTTTTTTTTTTTCCTCTTGCTGGTGTTGTTTTATCCTGGGATAATATAGTATGTGGATGAACACAATGTCATCTTTACTGGCCTTCTTCTTATAGTTCAGACTCCATGTTTGAACAGCTTTGGTGTTTTTAGTTTTGATTTTTTATTTTCTTTTAAATTTGAGTTATAAAATTATTCAGTATTTAATGTTGCGTCCTGATTGTGAAATCTGTGTTTTTGGACTTGAGCAAATTCCTTTGGAACCATTATCTCATCTGTGACTGAGAAGAATGAATTAGCATTCTATTTTTTTCCTTTCTGGCAAGTCTGAAAATAATGTTTCCCCCTCTTTGGAATTAAGAGATTATCAAAAAGTTTATTTTAATATTTATCCATAATGCATAGTTTTGCCATTTGATTCTCTCAAATCCGTGGAGTGTCATTATTATTCTCATTTGGCAGCTGAGGAAACAGACTTGTTGGCAGGCAACATAGCCAACATTTGAGAGGATTTTTTTGTTTTTGCTTTGTTTTTTTGAGAATGGGTCTCACTGTGCTGTCCTTGAACTTACTGTGCACCCAAGTCTGGCTTCAAGCTCATGATTCTCCTGAGTGCTGGGATTATAGGTATGCACCATCAAGCCTGGGGGAACTTTTCTATTTGCTTTTAAATTCAGAGCCCACATTCTTTATATCTCAGCTACTTGATATCTTTTTCCACTGAAATAATAGTACAAGACTACTTTGCATTTTGAATTTATAAGCATCATTGTATTTGTGAAGCATTTTCTTTCATAGAAAAACTGTTAGCCAATTTTGAAGATTACTTTTTGTAAATAAGGAATTTCTTCCAGTTTAGCCAATGGCATCTCTTAAAGGGTAGATCAGTCTCTTATGCTGGGAATAAACCAGTTTGTTTATGCTTAGGAAAGCCTTTTCTTTCCAACCAGAAAAGATTCTCAGACTTCAAATGTCATCTATCTGTAATTAAAACTGTGTGGCTGGGGAGATAGCTCAGTAGTTTAAGTGTGTGCCTGGCAAGTGCGAGGACCCAAATTCAATCCCTGGCATCTCATGCCGTGTTGGCCCTGAAACTGGGTGTGGTGATGCATGCCTGTGATCCCAGTGCTGAGGAGGCTGAGATAGGAGGATCTCTGCAAATCTGAATTGTGTAGCAAGACCCTGTATCAAATAAATTAATTAAGAAAAATTACTTTTTGAACAAGTCACAGTATTGAAATAGAAGATGATAGGTTGATCAGACAACAGTTTTGCTTAAGGGTTATGTTTCTCCAGCTCTTTCCTTTGTTCTTCAGTTTATTCTGCTATTGATTTTTGTCTGCTCTGAAAGTTGGAAACATAGTAACTGAAGAAGACAGAATAGGGAAAACAAGATAACATTTAGATATTCTAAAACATGAATGTTCATATTCAAATAGTGA
Source organism: Myocastor coypus (assembly GCA_004027025.1). Classification (NCBI taxonomy): domain Eukaryota; kingdom Metazoa; phylum Chordata; class Mammalia; order Rodentia; family Myocastoridae; genus Myocastor; species Myocastor coypus. The sequence goes on from PVJA010030845.1 coordinate 23,303, forward strand.
ATTTTAAGTACCTAAAACCTTACAAATTTCAAATAAGACTGCAGAGCAAGTAAACTTTAGAAACTTAAAGTTTAAAATTAAGCTTACGTGCTAAAATTTTTCAGCTTATGGAAGTTTTGACTTGTACACAGGCATACCAGAACCAAGCACTGGACTAATATGTTTAAACCATTATGTGTTCTAGTATACTCCATTGTTGCACCTGTAAAAAAGACCAACTGGTTTTGGAGCTACAAAGTCCAAAAATGAAGAAGTGTGCATGTTCTTGTTTCTGATATTTGTATAAATAATCATAAAGTTTGAAAACTGTGCCACATGTAGTGGCACATGCCTGTAATTCCAGCACTTGGGCAGTTGTGGCAGAAGGATCACAAGTTCAAGACAAACCTGGGCTACATAATGAGTTTAACCAGCCTAAACTGCTTGTTAACCAGGTGTGGTGGCATACACCTATAATCCTACTACTCAAAGGCTGAGGCAGGAAGGTTGCCATGAGTTCAAGGCCATCCTGGGCTACATAAAACTGCTTAAAAAATAAAAAAATTTGCATAGTAAGAGACCCTGTTCTTAAAAACAAAAACAATTAAATAATAAAAAATCCCCCTATACAAGTTACATATATCCAGATGAACTACATATACAAATTACCAATGCAAATGTTGCTTGTGAACTTAAAAATCATAACATTGATGACATCTGAAAGTATGACATAACAAACTCAGAGAGCAGAAATTACTCTATCCCTAGCCATAGGTCATGGATTAATTTGAGAAATTCTTGCTTTTATGACAAATCTAATTATTTATTTTGAGATTTGCATTGAGGAGGCAATAGATATAGATTGTTAGTGCTCTCTTATTTGGTCATGTGACAGAAAAATGTATTTTACACAACATAGCTTAATGTCTCCTAGTTTGGATTATCTCCCAGAAAATCAGCACAGTAGGCAAAAAACACTGCTTTCTTTTCGATAGATTTGTTCATTTAGAGACAAGTCCAGCAAATCTTTTACTAGTTACAAAAACAATACTCAGCTTTACTATATAATTGGCTCAGAATATTTGTAATGACTCCAAAGGAGTGGAAAATACTTTCCATGAAATCATTCTTCTTATAAAAAAAGGGAAATTTTTTTGTTGAAAAATTTTAAAAGATTTACTGAAACTTCTGTAGTATTATGAAAAGTCTATGCTTTTTATTTTTTCTTGTTTTGTTTTCCTGTTTCTTTTCTTGAGTTAACATTTAATAATGTTTATTGGATGCTTTTATTCATGCATTCTCAGCTAAGCCAAAGGATTAAAAAAAAGCTGACAGTTGGTTTCCGTTTTCAAGATGAGCAACATTTCAGAGTTGGTTGTAGATATGACTTGGAAACTGAAGCTTTTCATGGAAAGTATGTCAGATAGTAACTTTAGTAGCATAAATAGCACTGTATTTTTATCTGTAATTCTTAAAAATCTAGATTAAATTTTTAAATAATTGTTTTAATTTTGCTTATATGAGTTAACTTTATATGAAAAGCTACAAGCAATTTCATTAACATATTCTGTTTGTTTTAGGTTTCAGATTATCTTGAAGTAATCAAAGAACCAATGGATTTATCAACAGTAATAACTAAAATTGATAAACATAATTACCTGACTGCTAAGGATTTCTTGCAAGATATTGACCTCATCTGTAGCAATGCTTTAGAGTACAATCCAGATAAGGACCCAGGAGGTAAGGATACTCGGTGCAAGATTCACTTTGAACTTAATGAGAGAACAGTTTACAGTGTAAACATCAAGTCATATCTATCATTTAGATAAGTATATTGTCTTTAGCACCTAATATTGTGTTTAAACTGTTCAAGAGACTATCTTAAGGAAAATGGGTTTAGAGAACATTGTATTTCTGGGTACTATTTTTTTTGGGGGGGTGGTAGTACATTTTGGTTTACTTCCTGTAGATTTTTTTTATAATTATGTTCTGATTTTGCTTAGATTGATGAAAAACTGAGACCAGAATTATTTTGTTTTACTGTAAAAAGATTTACCCGAACTTCTTTAGTATTATGAAAAGTGTATGCATATTGTTATCTTCAAAGTGAGTGTTCACATTATCAGATATAAGCATGCAAAATTGGCTTTAAAAGGGAAAATAACTTGGGAGGCTGAGGCAGGGGGATCAGTGCGAGTTCGAGACCAGCCTGGGCTACAAAAGTGAGCTCAA
>PVJA010030846.1:0-25519 GCA_004027025.1 Myocastor coypus
CTGGGTATAGCAGTCTGGGCTGAAATTTTTTTCATGGAGGACTTGAAGCATTCTGCTCCATTCTCTTCTTGACTTCATGGTTTGTGAAGAGAAATCTGCCATTATTCTAAATGGTTTTCCTTTAAATGTGATCTGTTTCTTTTCTCTGGCAGCTTTCAGTATATTCTTCTGCTAGATTTCTGAGATCTTGACTATTATATGCCTGGGTGTGTTTTTAGTGTGGTTGATGTTATTTGGGGTTCTGTATGCTTCAGTTACCTGAATGTCAGATTGTTTTCTCATACTTGGGAAGTTTTCTGCTATTACTTCTGCCCATATTCTTTTTATATCATTTATGTCAACTCCTTTTTATTCTTCGCTGATTCCTGTTAATCTCACGTTTATACTTGCATCGTCTTGCAGATGTTGAATTATTTTTCCCTGCATCCTGGTTGTTTTTAAAATACTCTTTCTTACCTTTCCACTAGCTATGACTGTATCTTCAAGATCTAAGACTCTACCTTCACTTTTTTGCATACAGTGTTGCCAACTTGTGGTTGAGATTTTATTTTCTTTTATGTCTCTTTCAACTGTTTCATGTGATCTATTTCTTTCCTGTGTTGCTCAGTAAGGGAATCCATTTTTCTATTCTCCTCTAATTTTTATCAATGTCTTCTTTAGTAGTATTGAAGTCTCTCATTATAGTTATCCTTTCTCTCTCTGGTTCAGAGATTATTTCTGCTCTGTTCTGCTCTCTTTCTGTAGTTGTTCCCCTACTTTAGACACTATTAATTTAGAGGTCTTTTTTAACTTCAGAGGTTATTCCTGCTCTGGTTTTCTCTAAACGTTTCTGCAATTGGTTTTCCACTTCAGAGTCTATTAATTCATGCATTTCTTTTTTTTACTTCAGATGTTATCTCTGATCTGAGTTGCTCTATATGTTTCTGCACTTGTCTGTCTACCTCAGATGCTAAAGATTCAGAGATTTTGTCTGCATGATTCCCATTTTCTTCCATGTTAATGTCTCCTGTATTTGTTTTGAGTGGACTTGGGACCTGAGATTGGATCTTGCTCCTTGTCTTTATCATTTTTTTATAGCAGTGATCTCTACACTTTGATGGACTTACGCAGTGAATGCCTATGGAAATTTGGGTCTGGATCCATAAAGCTTGTTCCCCTCCAGATGTGCCTGGTTGCAAGTCGGTGCTCAGGCAGCTGTTTGCCACTAGGCCCCACTGGCCTGGACAGTGGTAGGCAGTGCAGCGACGGTAGGTGGAGTTGGGTTCCGGCATTGTCCAGTGAGGAATGAATCCGCTGAGAGAGTTCTTACCTGCCTGTCATGAGGCCCAGTCAGGAAGGTGGTTGGAACTGGAGCTCCAGCTGTTGATGAGTCAGAGGATGGATGGGGGCTGAGGCCACTGCATGGCCCAGTCAGGATGGCAGGCGGGCAGGTCCGAGGTGGAACTTGGTCAGCCGCTGCGCTGCTGGATCAAGATAGTGGGCCCCTTCCTTGTTGATTTACAGTTCTTCGCATATCCAGGATCCCAGTTCTTTATCAGATATATGTATCACTAATATCTTTTTCTGATCTTCAATTTGCTTTATCCACCCTATTACTGATGCATTTTTGTGCATGAAAGTTCTTGATTTTATTGATTTTTAAATTTTTTCGTAATGTTTTTCTGCTTAAAAACCTTTGCATAAATGCAAAGACATGAACATAATATACTGTGGTTTCCTTTGAAAAAGCATCAGTGTTTCATCTTGTATATTAAGGTATATACTGCTTCTCACATTATTTTTGTACATGGCCTGGGATAGACTTTGGGGCACTATTTTCTTCTCGGAAGGATATCCCGTTCATTGAGCACAGTTTATTGGAAGACAGCACTTTATGTCCTGCTCTGTAGGGGCATCATTAACATACATTAGGAGACTGACATCTTTTTTTCTGGATTCTATTCTGTTTCACAATCTCTTTTCCATATTTGTGCCAATATAAAACTCATCTTCATTGTTATAATTTTATAGTAAATCTTAAATTGTTTTGAAACAAATCCTTTGGTGTTGTTCTTTCTCAAGTTGTCTATGACTAGGCTTTTCACATTCACATAAACTTTTTTTAATCTCATTTTATACTTTTAAAAAATGTAATTTTTATTGTTCTTGTAGTACTTCATCTGAATTTCCAAACTTTATACCTTTTAATTTTTCTTGCCTGTTGCAGCGCATAAACCTTCAAATGCAGTGTAAAACAGATGTGGTAACAGCAAGTATCTTTATTGTCAAATTTAACAATAAAACGTTCACTACTTCCCCATTAAATGTAGTGTTGACTATTGTTTTCCTAAAAGTTGACCTACATGAAGTAGCCTTTTTATAGGTTAAGTAGTCATATAAACAGAAATTTCATGTGGTTCAACGAAAAATAATCTTTTTCACAGAAAAGAAGTTGCTTTTTACCTCTAGTTTACTGAGAACTGTTCATGAATATATTTTGTTATTTTCTATTGTGATGGCTATGTTCTTTCTTTTATTCTATTATATGAATTACATTTATTGATCTTGCAATAATAAATTAACATGTGTTTCTAAATAAATTCTACATATATCGGGCTGGGGAAATAGCTCAGTAAAATAAATGTTTGCCTGGCAAATGCAAGGACCTGAGTTCAATCCCCAGTCCCACAAAAAAAAAAAAAATCCACATATAATCTTATATATCACCAGCTTCATTTGTAGAATTAAAATCCCTCTTATAAAAATTTTCCTAAGGCTTTTTGAGTTTAGGTTCATGACAGATTTTTGTTGTAATATTTCCATTATGTTGTCATAATAAGACTAACCTCATAAAACAAGTTGGAAAGCATTTCTTTCTTTTATTTTTATACAAAGTTTCTATAAAAGTCTTATTTCTTTTTTAATTGTTTTTGATTGATTGATTGATTGATTGATTGATTGATTGATACAGGATCTCACTACACAGTTTGCACTTGTAGTGATCCTCCTACCTTAGCCTCCCCAGTACTAGGATTATAGGGCCAGCATGGCGTGACATAAGATACTGACGATGAAACTTGAGATCTGGTGCTTGCCAGGCAGGCACTTAGACTGCTGAGCTATCTCCCCAGCCCAAACTAGTATTATTTTTTTCTTAAATATTCAAGAAATTCATAAGTAAAATCATCCAGGCAATGAATTTTCTATGAGGAAAGATTTTTAATCCTGCATTAAATTTTCTTACCAAACATACAAGCTTTTAGATTTAAGAGGGGCTTCTTGTGTGTGTCAGTTTGAATAAATTGCGTTATGCAAAAATGTTTCCATTTTATTACAAGTTGTCTAATTCAGTATGAGCACACTCTTTATATTACCCTTTTATTATGTTCTTACCCTCTAGAATATAAGTATGTTCTCTTTGCCTTTTTTTTAAGAGCATAAATGGTAAAAAGAAAAAAATAACATTAGAAATCATACAAAATTTCATTAAACAAAAGAATTAGGTAGTGGTTCTTGTATTGCATGATGTTATTGCTAAATTACTTGTTTAAGTTACCAGATGCAAAGCTGCAAAATTGGTTTTTAAAAGTTTATAAGAATTTAAAAACTTGGGGGCCAGCAGGATGACTCAGCAGTCTAAAGCACCTGATTAGGAAAGCTTAGGCAACCGGAGGGATCGCGGTTCGATGCCAGGCACCACATGCTGCACCAGCCCCACCCCTAGGGCAGGCACTTTAAAAATATTTAAGCATAAACTGCTCCTTCCAAGATACCAGCAGAAATCAACAGTATAATTATCCAAACTGTCCTGCATGTGTCCATAAATCCGTATTTTTCCCTTCTCTCTTTTGTCCTTTTCCTCATCTCAGTTTTTCCTTCCCATTGAACAGATTCTTTCCTTTTCACAATATCTGTTGTACTTTTCAGATTTTATTTATTCTGCCAGGCTCTCACACTAGCGAGACAATACGAACATGCAGGTGTGATTTATTTCACTTAACCCATATAGTCTCTAGTTGTATCCATTCACCTATGAAAGCCTTACATTTATCTTTTTTTAATAGCTGAGTAATATAAAATTGTGTAAAAATGCCATTGGTTGATACACATTTGGGTTGTTTTCAAGATTTAGCTAGAACAAATTGCCCTGTTATAGACATCTACTTCATTTCCTATTAATATAGCCACATCAACTTTCTTCTGGATGTCATTTGTGTGGCATATCGTTTTCTATTCCTTTACTTTAAATGTACCTGTGCATTTATTCAGATAAATATGAAATAGTTTCACTTATCTGTGGAACTTTTAAAAGTTGAATTCATAGAAACAGCAAACTAAATACTTGCCATAATAGTGAATGAGTTGCAGATTTGGTTATCAAAGTGTATATATCTGAGCGTATAAGCAAGTTTTAGAGACCTAATATATGGTGACTATATCTGATAGTAATGTATTAAAGATATGAAAGTTGCTCAGAGAGTAAACCTGAAGTATTCTCACCATGCATGTATGCATGCACACGCACACACACACACACACACACACACACACACAACAGTGACACAATATTTGTGTTAGGCAGCTTGATTGTGGCAATATTCCACAATGGATCTGCAGGCCAAAGCAGCACATTCTACACTTTGATCATGACAGGCCTGTTCCCCTCACCCCTCAGCCACTCAGGTTGTTGGAATGGGTGATCCCCAGCTTCCCCAGCCCAGAAGCCATGCCTACTCAGCTGCACACTTCCTGGGTCACATTGCCCGTTGCTATAGCTACGCACTCAGACATTCTCAAGCCCCCAGTCTCATGTCTTCCCTTCACAGCACAACAACTAAGCCTGCCCCATTGATTCCCTCCCCGACAGCCCTATCTATCAAAGAGCCAGCTCAATAAACTGGATTAAAACCCCCCTCTGGAGTTATTCCACGAAGACCTGCCTGGAACCCCCAAATTCAGGCTAGCTGTATTCTTTACTGGATTGTTGCTATTTATCTAACAAAACATAACAATTTTTATTTTTCATTTGCACCTCTATTACCAATAAATCTGAAAGATGAATTCAGGATTTTACAGGTGACCTTGAACAACACAAGGCATAAGGGAGATGACTCCTGTACAGCCAAACTCCAGATGTTAAATCTGACTTCCCCAAAACTTTACTAATAGCCCACTGCTGACAGGAAGCCTGGTAATATGCACAGCCTACTCTCACATGCTTGGTATCTTGTGTGTAATATATATCGTATACAGTGAATGATATGTGAAATGAGTCAGAGAACCCTTTTGCTGCAATGTGTAGTTTACTAGAGAAATGAGAAGTGGCCACACAGACATGATTAGTGTCACATAACATTTTAAACAGATGTGTGCAGCTCTGGAGCTCACTACAATAGCAAGAAGCAGCTGTGACACTACAGTAGTACAACAGACAACACTGTTCATTTCATGAAGTTATAATGCATATTGCACCTTTACATTTGTTTGCCTCAAGTATAAGTGATACCTTATATGGTCTTCATTTGTATGCGTAAGTTTTGATCTATTTTAACTTTTTATAACAGATTAGTGCATATTTCATGGTAGTGATAATAAAATAGACTATCATCTTCATTTATTTCATAGATTCATGACTTTCCTTTTTCTTATTTTTTTTTAATATATTATGGTGCCAGGTATCGAATCATGATCCCTGCAGTTGCCTAACCTTGCCTAAGTAGGTGCTTTAGACTGCTGAACCATCTCACTGGCTCCCTTCAACTTTTTAAGATTTTCAGGCTATGTAGTTTATCTTCAAATATTTTTCAAACTGTCACAAATCTCAAAAAAGATTCACATCCTCATGGACTTATATAGTTCAAGACTACGTTGTTCAAGGGTGAATTGTTTATAAGTGTGTGTGTGTGTGTGTGTGTGTGTGTGTGTGTGCTTCTGTCTGTATTCTATAAGCATTTCTCAAAATGAAATAATTAGATTTTTAATCTGCTCCTATATATTTTGATTCTATTTACAATTTTCATTCCAATATTGGTCTAACAGAATTTTCTATGAGTCTATGATATAGCAATATTCTGTTTGTGCTAATTTAGTAGCCACAAGCCACATGTGACTCACTCTCAAGCACTTGAAATGGAGCTAGTGCCACTGAGGAATTAAAGTTTTTATCTTATTTAATATTAATATATTTAAATTAATGTATTTAAATTTAAACATGTGTCTACTGTCTGCCACACTTCAGCTTAAAAATATAATCCATTTATATTTAATGCAGTTGATTATTTGTTGGGCTTGTGCCTCATGTTGCTTTTGGTTTTCTTTGTGCTCCCTTCATTCTTTCTTCCTTCATACCTGCCTTTGGATTAATTGAGTACAGTTTTGTCCCTTTTTAACTTTTTAATTAGATAATCAAATTATCTAATTATCTAAAATATATATATTGGACTTACTACAATAAATCTTAGTTTGGTATTTTTGCCACTTCAAAAAAATACAAGAGTAAAAACAATTAACATCCATTTAAACTTCTATTTATTCCCAACCAGCCCTGCCCCCAGGACACACTGAGACAATGATTGTGACTGAGCATGGTGGCACATGACTATAATCTCAGCACTTGAGAGGCTGAAAACTGTAGAATCACTGAGTCCAATCTACATAGTGAGACTCTGTAGCAACTGTAGACCCTGCCCTAAATATAGAAATAAATAAACTTCTATCATTTATGCTATTAGTGTTACACATTTTACTTCTCCACATATTTTAAATTGTACCACATATAATTATTGGTTTTGTTTTAAACAGCGAGCTTTTGCTGATATTTACCCACATCATCACTTGTCCATCTATTCTTCATTCTTTTTTATATATCTGTGCTCCTGACAGGTTTATTGTTCTGTAGACCTTTTCATCTTACCATTAATACAAATCTGCTAGATTCATATTCTCTCAGCTTCTATTTGTCTGAAAACATATTCATTTGTTGGCACTCTTAAAGCTGTTTTTGCAAATGTTGGAGAGGCTGTGGAGAAAAAGGAACACTTCTCCACTGCTGATGGAATGCAGACTGGTGCAACCATTATGGAAAGTAGTGTGGAGACTCCTTAAAAAACTACAGCTGGAAATGCCATTCAGTCCAGCTATTCCCCTACTGGAAATTTTCCCAGAAGAGCTGAAAACATCACATCACACTGATGTCTGTGTACCTACGTTCATAGCAGCACAATTTGTGATAGCCAAATCTTTGAAACAACCAAAATGCCCATCATTTGAGGACTGGTTGAAAAAGATGTGGTATTTTCACACAATGAAATATTACTCAGCTATAAAGAATGATCTACTAGAAGACTTCATTTATAAGTGGATGTATCTTGAACATATACTCATAAGTAAAATAAATCAGACCTATGTATGCAAATATTATATAGTCTCCCTAGTGTAAAAACTCAAAAGAGGAATAAATAAGTAAATAAGTAAATAAATAAATAAGTTTGGGGGGTACCAGGTATCAAACTCAGGACCTCGCATTTTCTGCATCCTCAACCCCTATCAGTTATCTTTTAGAAGAGTGATTTAAATACAAAATGCACTCGGAAGAGTTTTAAAAATTAAGGTTTATTGAAAGTGTTAAGGTTTAATTATTTGACAAATCTTACATATCTATATCCACTAACCTAAACAGATTTAATGATGAAAATATGTAATACAATCATTGTTAAATTTTTGTTCTTGTTTTGAAGTTCTGTACTATATGTACCCTTGCTTATAACTCTTTTTCTATCTTTGTTTCTGCTACTTTTACTCGTTAAAATAAATTTTTAAATATTAAAAAATAATAGCATAAAAAGGAAGCATTATTTAATAAGAAAACAAGAAAGAACACTTGACATAGGCAAGATAATGTAGTTGAGAAAGATAAAACAGATGCTGCGAATTAACATGTAAAAGAATGTAAGCAAAGACATTTTCAGACCTGGGAAAACAATATATAAAATTCTGTGCTAACAAATTTGAAAATTTTGATGAAATGGATAGTGTTCTAAGAAAAACTGTCAAGACATAAGTGGAAAATCTTAGCAGACTAGTAACCGTGCAGCAAATTCAATCCATTGGCAAAAAATTTTTAAAGTTAGGTTGGGAAAGTCCTGGGTCCAAACGGTTTTCAAAACTGCTTCTTTTCATTGCATTCGAAGAACTATCAGTTCCAGTCGGTATACACAGTTCCATAAGTATGTAAAAGATAGTGCTTCTCATTTCAGTTCATTAAATGCTTATCATAATCTTGATACGGCAAAAAAAAAAAAAAAAAACCCTCAGAATATGGATACAAATTAAAATTGCAAATAAAATCAAGCAGTGTTTTTACATAATAATATAACCAAATATGATTTTGAATATAAGAATGGTTTAATACCAGGAAGTACATTAACATAATCGATCACATTGGTTGGTCATACCGAGCAGGAAGAGATGCAGAGTCAGGTTTGGAAGCAAGAGCACCTGCGGTAGAAACCCAGTACACGTACCATGCGCCGTACTATGAGTTTTGGCAAGCATTCTGGCCTCTCTGTTTCTCAATTATGCCACTTTGTCTTGGAGGTGAATTAATATATAATTTAATATTATAAAATTGAGGGCATTGCAAAAGCAAGAAAAAAGTGTGTAAGGAGGGAGGGCATTGGAAACTGAACTCAAGGACTCTATTATTTTATTATTTTATTTATTTATTTATTTATTTATTTATTTATTTATTTATGATACACAGTCTTGCTATGCAGTTTGGATTCATAGGGATCCTCCTGTCTCAGCCTTTACAGGTGTGCGCCACCACCGCTGTGCAAGTCCTTCTATTGAACAACACCTGCAGCACCTTTTTTTATTTTTTGGCTCCTATTAAGGCATTAAATAGCCCAAGCTTTGCTCCAACTTGCTATCTTCCTGCCTCATCTTCCTAGCATACCCAACTGAGTGCATTCTAATTTTTTTCTGTATATAGCAATATCTTGACATCTGGAGGGAAGAGAAGAAAAGCCCATGTGGCTACGGAAAAACTCCCCTTTTCACTCTAGTCAATTCTTACAGAAAACACGGACCCAGCTTTTGAGGTTAAAAACTAACCAGTCCAGAACTAAACAAAAGTGAAAACCCCAGACATAAACACATCCTTCTACATTCGCATCCCAGAGCCAGGTGCCAAGCACGTAGGTACCACTCCTACACCCTAAAGGCCAGAAGTATCCATGCTAGCCAAGCCTAAAACCGATGCCTCACTCTGCCTGGCACTTTTCCCAAAGCTCCATTAAAGGCCACTGCCCACACCTTCCCCTGCTTCTTCCTTCTGCCTCCTGACCACACTGGGGTCTTCTCCAAGAGGTTCTGTTATGGCTTGGGTATAGTCATCCACACAAAACCACACGCAATCATAGGGCAGCTTCTAGAGCTCGTGACTGATCAACGGTCCAGTGCTGGGATTCTGGCAGCCTTTCTTCCTGCCCTCATGGTATGGAGTGCAGAGAAGCCAGGGTCCTTTGGCATGGCCAGGACCCTGTCCTTTTGGGTGCTCCGTGCATCTACCCAAGAATGCATCTATATAAGAGGCCCTTTCCCAAAAGTTGTCCCTAAAAGGAGAAAGGGAGAATATGAAACATGGCCATTGTCCCCTGTGATGAATCAGCAGAAAAGGATGGGTTTTATACACATCCCTCTGTCATCCATCCACTATCAAAAACTAAAGGTAACAATTCAGCGAGCCAGGCTGGGAATCTGTTTTTCTGCCTGCTTTGTTGTGTGTCCCGAGCTCCCAGGGCCAGGAGACAGGCCCTCAGCACACGCCACCCTCCCTATTTTGGGGTGAAGAAAGGTGCCTCGAGCTGCAAGAACCGGCCCTTTCCTGGGTACCCTGATGCCTTAAGTGCCAGGTCTCTGGCCCGGAGCCCTGGGGAGAGCAGCACTCGTGCTGGCGGTGCTGTCTCCCGGCGGAGCCCAGGATGTGCTCCCATTTCCCAGCCTTGGCTGACCCCTGGTGGAGGGATGCAGAAGGCATGCTTACTCCAGTGTCAGAGCAGGGTGCCAGATCCTGGGCAGGCTGTCTTCCCTGCACTGGAGCAAAGGGGCCTGGGGCCAGCCAGAAGTTTCCAAACATCAAGGCCCTCACCCTACATCAGCTCACCCAAGCTAACAGAGCCAGGAAACAAAATAGGCGTCACCCTCTTCCCGTGGGAAAGAAGGCCCATGAAGAAGTCTCACCCAAGCCCTCAGCTGGGAAGCAGACGGGGCTGATGCCGCCAGGACCGCCTGATGCCTCTGCCAGTTCTCACTGAGAGCCATGGGAAGCCAGAGCGCAGGAGTGGAGTCGTCACAAGGACACTCTGAGCCCGAAGGTGTGGGCCCGAAGGTGCCAGCCCTCAGCCAACAGGAACAGTAAGGACCTGCGTTCTGAGTTCACAGTGGGTAGCTGAAGCTCACTGATCTCTCCAAGCCTGCCTCAGCACAGATGGGAAGCCACAGTGTACGCATGCCCCTTAGGGACCCGACTTCAGTGCCATCCTCTAGGGAGATGCCTGGGACTCTGCATTTTACACACACACACACACACACACACACACACACACACCAGGGAAGATTGCTTTCTCCAGATGAATTTAGGAAATTGTGACTTCTCTTTTCCATGCAGGTTGGTGGGTCTGTCACCATTACTAGGTGTTTTTTTTTAAGCCCTGGAGCTGTTCTCCTGGCACCAGAAAGCAATATTCTAGAAGTGGTCCATGGGCTGGAGAGATCGTGCCTGACATTAGGGCCTGCCTGGAAAGCATAAGGACCTGGGTTCAATCCCCAGTACTGCAGGTCATGCCTGCCCTGGAGCCCCGGGCACGGTGATACATGCTTGTAATCCAAGCACTGGGGAGGCTGAGACTGGAGGATCATTAAAAGTCTAAGCTGCTTAGCAAGGCCCTGTACAAAAGAAAGAAAAAGTGGCCCTAAGATGACCCAGACCCACAGACCTGAGCCCGAACTGAAGACCACTCTCCTAGCCGGTCATTTACTCTCGAAGCACTGCACAGCATGCCTGATGCCTCCGTGGGGTGGCTTCACTCACCTGCCATGGCCACCACCTCCTCCCAGCTCAGTCACAGGGCACCATCCCTCCCCCAGAACGTGTCCAAGCTGGCTGCTCACTCCAGGCTGCCCCCCAGCCCCAGCCCTCAGAAGCATCTTCCAAGACCCCAAACTAACCTCACACTCCTTCTCCTCCCACCCCACTTCCTCTCTTGCCCCTCAGGTCAGGCCCAAGAAACCTTTTCTACAAGGAAACCAGATCAGTCCCAGAACAAAACTCTCAATGGTAACCCAAGGCACTGAAATGAAGCCCTAATTCCTTACCAGAATATTCTCTCCACAGAGGAAACGGCATTTCCACCCGGTTCATTGCTCTGCCCTACAATCTAGAATAGCACCCAGCAGCAGGTGGTAGTTGTTTACATAAGTAATTATCTTTTATGATGGTTCCCACTGTTTCCTGTTGCACTTGATACCAGTAAAGCAGTTGGCCAAGGGTGTCACTTGGAGACTGGGGCATCCCAAAGAGCGGCCCACAGAAAATGTAGGTAAGAGTAGGCCAGGGAGAAGGAAGGGGAACCCTATGTCGTCAGGCTTCTGCTGGCTAAGCAGGAGTGAGGTGGGGCACAGCACATTAGCGACAAGCCTCGGCCCCTAGAGAGCCCAGCATCCTGTCTCTTTTGGTGGAAGGATGGGTCAGAAAGATACAAAGGCCTCCTGGGACTCCAGGGAGCCCAGCCCAGCCCAGCCAATTTGCTCTCTGAGTCCCTGGTGCACAGGGATGTGTCACAGGAGTGTGTCCTCAAATGCTGTGCTCTACAGAGTCCCGGGGCTGTAAGGAGGAATTATTCGACGATGAGCAGTGAGTCTCAAAGAAGACCAGAACTGGGCACTCAAGTGGTAAAAACTGATTGTATTCAAGATTATCGTACTAGGGAGAAAAGACCTCAGCACAGACCTGGCTCAGTTCCAAATGCAGCTCGGGCAAGTGGAGACTTGGTGCGCTAGACTAAGGGAAAATCTCAGGGTTAGGAGGACTCTGGCTACACTGACCTAGTGGGATCCTTGCTAAAGGCAGGCCAAGGTGGTCCTGGTGCCAGAAGAGGAACCCCATGGGATAGTGGGGTGGATAGATGTGGAGGAGGGAGCTACTGGGAGAACTGACTCAGCAGGTTTCTCCTCAGACAGGATTTTTCCAAGGAAATACGTAGAAGGAGCCCAGAGAAGGTTCAGAAGCTGACCCAAGTTTGGGCAGGGAAAAGGGTAAACACTGAGCCTTTGGAAGGCAAGTTGTAGGCCAGCAATGAGGGAAGAAATGTCTATCTTGAGAACACTGAGAATATGCTAGCGACTCATCTTAGCTCCGGGAACAGGCTCACAGGAAAAAAAAAAAAAAAACAGGGAATGGCAAAGTAGTGCTCTGTTGGCAATCCATCAGCCTTTAGGTTGCGCTTGCTCTGAGCTGGCCTTCAGGTGACAGGGAGGAGATAGATGATGCCTCCGCCTCCAGAGCCCCCATAGGACATGGCTCATGCTCCAAACCCGTGTGCATGGCACCATATTGTGTCACCTGAGCCAAGGCTCCTTTTGCTGGAGATGGTATCATTTCTGTGTTCCGGGCCTAGAGCCCAGCACTGCCCGTGCTACTTACTGTCTAACTCATGAGCCTTTCTTGCAGTGTTCCTGACACGGTCGAGGGGACACTTTGAATAGGTACCAACTGCAGGAACCTGTGGAGACTTCCCTGAGGTATTTTCTTCCCCCGAGAAAATACCATTCTTTGTCACAAGGTGGCGATCCAGGCTAAAGCCGAAGGTGGTCCTAAGCATCCCTATCCCAGGAGAATTTGAGCCAGATTTGTTTGTTTTTCCAGTTTTGCAGCTCCTCTCACTCTCAATCGTGTTGGTCTTATCTCAGTCTAGGTTTTCTTCAAGTCACACGCTGTCTCAAGGAGCAGGCTTTAGGCTGGGCTTCTAAGAGCCATCCCAGCCATGCGGCCGAGTCAAATTCCAGATGGCTGTGCATTTTGAAGTTGGGATCATCGTCTTTGATTCCAGACTCCCCAAAGCATTTCTCCTCTATTCTGGATCAGTCTGTGGACAGGTTAGAGACCGCTACCTTGCAAACCTTGACTCCATGTGTCTGGTCCTAGCTCCTTTCTTGAGTTCTGTTGGATTATTGGGGTCAAGAAATTCCCTCACAGTGGAGCTTGTCCACTCCAAAGCTGTGTGCAGGACCTGCCAGACAGTACCCAGTGTACAAGAATAACACACGTTCCTGGAGGTGGAGACAGACACCTCAGAACCTCACTGGAGCTCCAGCATGAGCCAATCGATTTCTTCTCATCTGAGACCCAGTTTGTATTGAGTTTCTCTCTTGCTCTTAAAGAGCTTCTATTAGTACATTTGGAGACAGGTCTCTGCTCACCTGGCATGGTTTTATAAACCAACATCAGAGAGGGGTACGTGTTTGGACCCTGGGGTTAAGGGCTTGCTTATGAACAGGTAAACCAGGCACCTTCAAGGAGCCCACAGACAGCCACAGCGCTGTCTGGAGTTTTGGATCCAGACTTGCAGCTGGTACTGGGCACTTCTGGGCTTAGCATTCTGGAGGAGTAAGGTGCCCTCTCAGTGCCAGTTCTTGGGAACAGTGATGACAGAGATGACTACACAGAATGTGCACCTGATCCTGTGCTAAGCACTGGACGTTCACTGCTTTACGTCACCGAGTTCAGAACCAGCCAGTACGTAAGCATGTTTGTCAGTTCCACCAACAAGTAAGGAAACTAGATCTGAAAAACACAAAGATATTTGGCCAGGGTCACTTGCTGGGAAGGAAGAGACTGGATTTGAACCCAGGAGTTTGAGACAAGGAGCGCATATGAGCCTCCTCCACGGACCTGGAATGAAACACGGCAGACCAGCTACTGCCCCGGGGCTCTCCGTGTCCAGCCGGAGCCAGAGGAGGTGCTAAGCATAGGAGGCAGCTGGGTTGTGTCTGTGGGCTGGCAAATTCTCTATGAGAGACAGAAGCCACTGGTGTCAGGAATTAAATCTGGAGTCTAGCTCAAATCTGAATCCAGAACCAGCTGACTAGCTGGGGCTTCTCTGAGCTTTCGTATCCTTGTTTATAAAACTGGTTAAATAAAAATGCCCATGTTGCACAACTATGCTAGGGGCCGTGGAATCACGTACTTGCCCAGGGCCTAAAAGCTCTCATTAAGTGCTCATCCAAAGTTGTCACTGGGAGATAGAGAGAAAACAATAGATAATACCAAACATTTCCTAAGAGGTGCTGATAGGTTGAAAATGGGACCCAGGAGTGGGAAAGCAGCAATTCTATAAAGCAGTGCTTCTCAGTCTGCACAGCCCATTAGAATCGCTTATAAGACCTAAAATTCCCATGCCTGGACCCCAGCTCCAGACCAATTAAATGACAATCCTGGAGGAAGAAGTCCAGACATCCAGGCTTTTTCAAGAAGCTCCCCAAGTGAGTGACATTCGGCCAAGATACACAGCTCTTCCTGGGTGCACCACAGCTGGGCCTTGTGGGCACCATGGTATCAGCTTCCTTCCCCAAAACCAGAGGGAATGATCTCTCTGACAGTACACTCAAAGCGTGGGGCCCTAGCCTGACAGTTGGAATTTATACAAGGTTTGGACAGGTCTGTTCTCAACCTTAGTGCTACAATTAGCAGCTTCTCCTGGCTTCAGTGGCACAGTGACAGATGGATGAAATGAATACACTAAGAGATTAAATAACGAGGAGATGTTATGCCAACAAAATTAACTTGTCCAGCCCTGTTCCTTAGCAACTGCATCATTATTTCAGGTTTCCTTCGAAGCCTCTGGTTGTTCCCACCGCTTCTGAGGCAGTTATTTATAACTTTAATGAAAAGGAGAGAAAAGCGAAAGAAACTTCTAACTGCTGATCAGATTGCGTCAGGCCTACCAACCAGGTTCAGACTGGCAACTTGTAAATCAGTACTTTATTTCACTTTCCTGCTAATGTGGCCTCTGGGCCCTCCCTGGGCCCCACCACGTATCTTGCCTTTGATGGAACCGTGGTGCGTTTGCCAGTCCAATCTGGCCATGGCATTCAATTGTTCAGGAGTCAGACCCTGGCTGCTAGAGAATGAACACTGTGTTCCCAGAGGAAAATCATTTCTGTTCAATAGAAGCAGACACAAGTGAGTCACTGCCTGACCACTGGGGGGTAGGGGGGCTTCTCTCTAAGCTCCATCCAGCTGAGTTTCCATGATCCACCTTCTCAGGTGAGTCACTTCTGAGTGGCCAGTGAAGGCCAAGGCTTTCCCAAGCCCTCCCACTTGGGCAATGTGGCACCCATGGCCCTTGATAACAGGAATCCCTCAGACCCAGGATCTGCAAAGAGACTTGGCTTCCTGTCCTTCCCTAATCAGATCCAGCTCTGCTTTGACCCTTGCCTGATTATCTGAGTTATTGATCACAAGGTGCTTTTGGTCTCAAATGCTTTTTGAAATCTCTGCCAGAAATCTCTGCCTATAGGATTTGCAACTACCTATCTGGGCTTGAAGTTAGTAATGTATTCAATTTTGTCTTTAAAAGCAGGGGTTCTTAGGCAAGACAGAGAATTCTGCTGGGGCCAGAAATACTTGACCTCATTTCTAACTAAAATTTTCCTTCAGTTAGGAGTATAAGCAAAAAAAATAAGAAATCATTAGAGAAAGCCGTGGCTGTCATCAGTAGAAATCATAGATTATTTGACAGGACACTATAATGGTGGCAGACTCTCAAAACTGTACTTACGCAAATCATCACTTCAGTATTGTAGAGACCATCAAACTTGCTGCTAGCTGCTTTATGTAGTATATTAATAAAGGAATTATCCCAAAGGTAGGCTTTTTTATATTCTGACAATTTTAATAGGTTGGATTTTTCTTCATAGAACTGTGCAATTTGGGGCTGGGGAGATAGCTCCGTGGCACAAGTGCCTGCCTGGCAAGTGCAAGGTTGTGAGTTCAAAGTCAAGACCCGAAAAAAAAGTGTAATTTATTTCTTGCATTTAAAAACATTATCTTGGAACTCCAGTATCCAAAAAATAAAGCAGAAATACTTTTTCTTACTCTTCCTATAACTAAAAATCCTTTACATTATACATAAAGAACATATAAGAAGATTTGGTAATTAGAAAGAAGACAGGACAGGGATCTCAGAACCTGGGGAACCTTGCACTGTGTTCCCAAGTTTCGTTCTGCCTCACATATCCCCAATTTTGGCTAAAAAGACTCACACACACACACACACACACACACACACACACACACACACCTCAAAAAAGTCTTCTCTCTTTAACCAGGCTCAAAAAAGAAGGTTAGCAAGACATCATTCTCACATAGTAACTTCTCTACTCCAGCAAAAGCCCACAGAAAAACTGCGGCCATAGCCACACTAGAAAAAGCTATGGGTTGGGGATGGGAGCTGGATTTCCACCCTTCAGAGGTACCACTGAAGTAGTATCAGAGAAGCTAAACAAGGATCCAGAAATTTTATTCCATCCTGGTCTTCTATATACTACGTTCATGGAATTGGACTAATATAAAATAAAAGACAGATCCAAACACATGACCCAATGTCTCAGCTCAAGCTGCCATAAGAAAATACCATAGATGGAATGCCTTGGATAGCAGAAATTATTTCTCCTAGTTCCAGACACTGGAAGTCCAAGATTCGAATCCCTGTCTTGACAAGTTCTAGTCCAGATCCCTTTCCTGGCTATCTCCTCCTTGTAGTCTCACATGTCAGAAAGAAATCTCCGAAGTCTCTCCTTTTTTTTAGGCAGGCACTGATCCCATCACAGAGTATCTTAGTCAGTCTTCCTTTAGCCAGAACAATGCCTGACTCACAATTTAAGAGAAAAGGTTTAATTCAGCTCATGGTTTGGGGAATTCAGCCCCTTGTTGGCTGGCATCCCGGCAGAAACATGGTGGAAGGGTGTGGTAGAGCAAAGCTAAGCAGAGGGAACCCCATCAGAGGGAAATGGGCTAAGGAGCAGATGTAGTGTCCAAGGTCATACTTCCCTGGCCCTCCCAGACACACACTAGCAAGCATGCTCCATTGACTGCTGAGGTGCTTCTGTATCCAACAAAGTTGACATATTCAGTTAACTGTTGTATGGAACTCCATCCTCAAGACCTTAAACTCAGTCACCAAAAGCCTAAGCCAAAATCCATCCAGGTGGAAGTTAAGATCTTCAAATAGGAAATTCAGGAGAGGACGTAAGCATTCAGACCATGACAACCAAGCAGTCTATACAATGCTCTTCAGCCCATAACAATATAGTCAGGGTAAAAGTTAAAGGATGGAAAAACAAATCATATGAACACTAATCAAGAAATATATGAATACTAAATCAGTACTCCAGAAAATACTAAAGAATGCCTGTCTCAATTACTTTTCTTGTTGCTCATACAAAATATATGGCACCAAAAGTTACAAGAAGAAAGTTTCAGTGCATAGTCAGCTGGCTCCACAGCAGGGACCACCACAGAGAAGAAAGTCTATGGCAAAGCAGGTATCAGTCTCCCTCTCCATTTTATCCCAGCCAGGCTACACATCTTCTGATTATTACCTCCTACACCCAGGGTGGACTTGCCCATGGTCCACACACAGAATGATGAACCAAGTAGTGGCCTACACCTGTACCACTTACCCTTAATCTCAATATCACGCTGGATCCAGCCGCCTCTGGAAAGCCCCACCTACAAACACATGAGGATTTTTGAGACCATTTAGATACAAGCCTTGACAATACCCTAGAAAGAAATGACAAAACCAACAAACCTAAAAGCCAGATGAAATGAAAATACCAAGCAAGGTCAGTGAATAAGCAACACACACACACACACACACACACACACACAAGAATACAAAACACAGGAGTCACCAACAAAGAAAGAACGCAATGTTTATATAGTCAATATATCTCAGTCGTCTCTTTCAACCTTAACAGCCTCAACCCTCCAGTTAAAAGATACAGATGAGCACACTGGATTAAAAAGTGGAACTAGTCTACTGCTTTCAGGAAACTCACCTAGGTCTTAACCATCCAGCACAAAAGTCTAACCACTAGGTATAAAAAGTAGCCAGATTAATATGCTGAGCTATAAAAGGCTCAAGTCAACAGCTTCTGACATTGCCAGTTCTGCTGATAACCCACTACTATTATGGACTATTGGACTGTACTGGATTATTCTGCTGAATTCAAGTACCTACAATCTTTAGGCTGGTTTCAAGTGTGAAAAGATCCTTTAAAGAATTCTCCAAATACAGCTTCTCTAATAGCAAAGGAACACCCATCTCTGACAAAACAAAACAAAAAGGGACATATAAATAAAGGACTATTTTGTAGTGGAAAAAATATATAAATAACTGTATTAACAAAATAGGATAGATCTAGAGCTGCTTTCCCTTAGTTCAATGAGAAGAAAGATTTGTACTAATATTGGGGCTGGGGAGATAGCTCAGTAGAATAAGTACGTGGTTGGCAAACACAAGGAGCTGAGTTCAATCCCCAGCTCCACAAAAAAAAAAAAAAATTTGTACTAATATTGTTTAGAGAAGACATCACATCTACATCTTTTCCTCTGAATAACTACTGCAAAGACAACAATATACAACGTATTCATTATTTTAACTATCCTACTAAGCTGTTTTGAAACTTTCATTGCTATTTTTTCTCATTAAAATGAATAAAAAATCTAAAAAAGAAACTCACCTAATCCAAAAAAATCTATAGACTGAAAACTAAGGGAAAGTATTTCATGCATCAGAACCCTGAAAACAAAAAGACATAGCAATATTTCCCTCAGACATTGTAAATTTAAAGGTGAAACTCATTAGAAGGGACAAGGAAAGTTACTGCATACTAACAGAGGGAGCAATCCAATAAGAAGTGATAACACATATAAATATTTATGCACAAGATATTTAAGCACCTATCTTCACAAAAAAAATACTTCTGAGTATAAAATATCTAATAATACTAAGTGGAGAATCTCAATATCCCACTTTTACAGAAAGAGATCAACAAAAATTAATAGGAAGCCGGGCGTGGTGGCTCACGCCTGTAATCCCAGCACTTGGGAGGCTGAAGCAAGAGGATTGGTGCAAGTTCGAGACCAGCCTGGGCTACAAAAGTGAGCTCAAGGCCAGCCTTAACTGCATAATAAGACCCTGTCTCAAAAAGACAAAAAAAAAAAAATTAATAGGAATATCAGAGCTGAATCACACCCTTGAACACAGATATCTCTGTGTACACTACAGAATACACATTCCTTTCTAAAGCACATAGTATTTTCTCCAAAATAGATCACATTCTAATCCACAAAGCCTGATGAAATGAACATAGAACTGAAATCAGCGCATCTATACTATCAGACCACCATGTAACAAAAATAGAAATCGGCAACAGCAGAAATCACATAAAATGTAGAAGCACCTGGAAAATTAATAACATGCTGCTAAGTAACCAGTGAGTCACAAAGGAAGTCAAGGAAGAAATGTAAATATTTCTGAAAGTTACTGACAATGGCTATACAACAGAAACTCTGGAACAACATCGTAGCAGTTCTTGGAGGAAATTCATTCCAATCAATTCTCACATTAGGAAAACAGAGCAACTCAAATAAATGCCCTTATTAGGGACCTTAACAGACTTTAGGAACAACAACAACCCAGGCCCAACTGAAATCACAAAATAATTAGGGATGAAATTGAGACTAAAAAGCTAATGGAAAAAATGATGAGTCAAAGACCTGGTTCTTTGAAAAAATAAATAAAATAGCTAGATCCTTAGCCAATCTTACCAAAAGATAGAGAAACACAATCAGAAATTTTTTAAAGGGCTGGCCAAATAGTTCAGTGGCTTAAAGCACCTGCAAGCAGGAACAGGGTCTGGGTGTTTGATCCCTGCGCCTGCTGTGCCAGCCCCATCTCCAAGGTGCACTGAGATGGCAGTTGACACTGGGTGTGGTGGCACATGCCTGTAACCCCAGCTCTTGGGAGGCTGAAAACAAGCTAGTAGTGAGACCCTCAATACCCTGTAGACCCTTCCCTAAAAAATACAAAAAAAAGAAAGAAATGTTTTTAAAGGTGAAATTATAATATGTATTGTTAAAATTCAGAAGATAGTAATTACTGTGAAAAATTGTATTCCAAAAAACAAGAAAACTTTGAAGAAATGAACAGATTCCTAGGTTCATACAAATTACCAAAGCCAACCCAAGAAGATACAAAAATGCTGAACAACCCAATAATAAGCAACGACCCTGAGACAATAATAAAGAATCTACCAACTAATGTACCAGGGCCTGATGGATTCATTTTTAAATTCTACAAAATCTTTAAGGATGTTATATCGCCTATACTCCTTAAGTTCTTCAAAGAAACTAAGAGGGCTGTAGCACTTTCAATTCATTTATGGATTCCAAAACCAGACAAAAACCCAACTAAAAAGGAAAACTACTAGACCAGCTTCCTTAATGAACATAGATAAAAACTCTTCAACAAGACATTGGCAAATAGAACACAGCACATCATCAAAAAGATCATACATCAGGACCAAGTAGATTTCACCCAGAGATGCGAGAATGATTCACCACATGCAAATGAATATGTATCAATATCACATGAATAGAAGCAAGATCAAAAGCCACATGATAGGGCCCAGCAGGATGGCTCAGTGGTCTAAAGTGCCTGCTTAGGAAAGCTTGGGTGGCTGCAGGGACCGCGGTTCAATCCCCGCTACCACATGCTGCGCCAGCCCTGCCCTCAGGGCAGGCTGAGCGGCCATAAAAATAAATAAACAAACAAACAAAAGTTCTGAAACAAGAAAAAATATTTAAAAAATTATTTTTTTTAAAAAAAGCCACATGATGAAATCAATTCAGAAAAGTCTATCAACAAACACCAAGGTCAGGGCCCCGGAGGGATGGCTCAGTGGTCTAAAGCGCCTGCTTGGGAAAGCTTGGGAGGCTTCAGGGACCACGGTTCGATCCCCGGCACCACATGCTGCGCCAGCCCTGCCCTCGGGGCGGGCTGAGCTGGCCATAAAAATGAGTGAATAAACAAATAAAGGTTCTGAAACAAGAAAAAAAAAATAAATAAAATAAAAAATTCTTAAAAAAAAAAAAAACACCAAGGTAAGAAACCTGAAGGAAATAGGTGTAGTAACACCATATCTGAATTTGGCAAAAGGTATTTATGCCAAACCCATGATCATCATCTTATTAAATGGGGAAAAACTGAAACTATTCGCCCTAAAATCAGGAATAAGGTAAGGAGGCCCATATCACCATCTCTACTTAACATAGGACTTAAACCAGAGTAATCCAGCAAGATGAAAAATGACAGAATCACATATAGAAGAGGAAGAATTCAAATTATTATTATTTGCACATGGCATGATACTGTAAATAGCAGACCCAAGGAATTTCACCAAAAAAAACACCTTAAAATCAGTAACCAACTTTAGCAAGGTAGCAGGATACAAAGCCAACACACATTTGTGTGCACCAATAATGATCTCAATGAGAAGGAAATTATGAAAATAGCATCATTCGCAGTACCATCTAGAACAAGGAAATAGCCTAGGAATTAACCTAACCAAGGAAGTGAAAGGTTTCTACAAAGAAAACTACAGTACTCTGGAAAAGGAAGTTTAAAGAAGATATCAGAAAATGGAAAAACGCCCTCTGTGACTGGATAGGTAGAACCAATATTATCAAAATGGCCACACTCCCAAAACTGTGAGAGAAATTTAATACAGTCCAACTCCAACAGTATACATTACAGAACTAGAGAAAACAATCTTAAAATTTACATGCAATCAGAAGAGATCCAGGATAGTAAAAGCAATCTTCGGCAATAAAAGAAAAGCAGGAGTCATTACAATATCTGTTTTCAAACTATACTACAAAGCAACAGTAATAAAAACAACATAGTACTGGAGCAAAACCAGACATATGGACCAATAGAACAGTGAAAAGAATTAAGAAATATCCCTAGACATACTCAGCTATTTGATTTTTGACAAAGGAACCAAAAACATACATTAGAGGAAAGATAGATTACTCCACAAATGGTACTGAGAAAATCAGACATCTGTCTGCCAATTGAAACTGGGCCCACATCTCTTACCACATAATAAGTTAAAATCAAAGACGTAAACATTAAAACAGAAATACTAAATCTACTGCAAGATACAGTAAGTAAGACTCTTGAAGTCATATGTGTAGGAGAGGATTTCCTAAGCATAGCTGCACAATTGCAGAAGAAATAATAGCAGTAATCAACAAATGGGATTAGATCAAGTTTAAAAGCTACACCACAATGGAAGAATCAGTTAGTAAAGAAACAACCTACATCGTGGGGGAAAGGAGAATAGGAGACAAGGGAGAGGATCTCTTGCACACAGAAAGAGATCCAGGAAACCAAGGGTGAAGGGAAAAGGGGGAGGCAAAGGGAAAATAAATAAAACATGCTATGTACAGGAACCTAATAACTTCAGTGTGTGTCAACATTACATGTCATAAACATGAGCCAAGGATAACAATGCCAATAAGAATGAAAATGAGGGAAAGGGATTTGAAGAAGGAAGGAGTGAGGTGGTGTGGACAAGAAAGGAGATCGAAAAGAGAAACAAACTGTATCGTGTATGTGTGCTTTCTATTAAACGTCCTGAAACATGATCTCTAGTCTGCTTCCTGGATAACCCAACTTGTGGCCAGTGGTGCCAAGAAACAGTCCAAGAAGGTAGAATCCTGACTCATATGTGGACCCCTCACTAGCAGAGGGTGGTGCTAAGGGAGCTCCTGGCTCAGACAATACTGCAACTCTGTGAACTTCCACTGGTGGCACTGGAATGGTAAAGGAAGGAGATGCGTTGGATGGGGGAAAATACATAAAGCACTCCAGAAATACGAAGGAAATGGTAATTAAGAAGATATTGCAAGTCTATCAGCTATTGCTAACCTTACTATCACTTTTTTAAAAAATGACAAATGCCTGGGAGTGGATAGTTGGCAATTTAAAGATATACATAACAGCAACAGAGTCTCACTAGGGATATGAGTCTCTGATCTACTACCAAAGACCAGCAAATGTTGAGGACCATTCCCAAGACTCACTGATAAAAGTAAGCACCCACTTAGGGTAAGCCTAGGTCAAGGTCAAGGCCTTGTTGGAAAAGAATAAGATAAGCAGCGCATCCGTTGCACAGGACATTGGAGTGAATGCCCCTTTTGAGAATCTTGGACTCCACCTGTACAGACTCTCACCCACTGGAATTGGAGGCTTCCTACTTTACGACTCAGTAAGCCACCAGCAGGCTCTTGCTCTCTAAATCCCAGCTGTGAGCCATGCCTGACTGACCTAGAATAACAGACTGTGATCAAATACTAAGCCAGCCTATTGCTGGGGACCTCAGGGCTGTGACTGGCCCTTTCTGGGTCTTTCCTTAGCTCCAGGTATCTGGGGGTCAGCCTAAGCCCCCTAAGCCCCACTTACAGGTGCTCAAGAGCAGGACACACTGGCATTCCCTGAGCACATGTGCTGACTGCGGACAAGGGTGATGAGATGTGCTGCCGGTGATAGCAAAAGCGTTCTTAAGGCACATCACGCCTATCTTGTCAATGAGCTTGAAAAACTCATCTGTGAATGCAGTCTTGCTAGTCTTTCTCTTCTTTATCCAGGCGGCCTGATTTCTACTCCGCTGTAGCCCCAAAATTACCTACTTATTATCATAATGAGTACCTCAGCGGTAATGGCCTGATACATTGTTCAGGCACTTGTGTATTTTGTAGGACATTCATTCATGCTGCTGCGGCACTCTCTCTCTCCTTCCATTCATGTGAAAAATAGTCTATAACAAAAAGTAGAAAGATATGTGTAATAAATATTTGCAAGCAAGAGAGAAAGAAAAGGGGAGGGAGAGAAGAAGGAAAGAAGGAAGGAAGGAGAAATAAGAACAGAGGCAGAGCCGGGCGTGGTGGCTCACGTCTGTAATCCCAGCACTTGGGAGGCTGAGGCAGGAGGATTGGTGCGAGTTCGAGACCAGCCTGGGCTACAAAAGTGAGCTCAGGACCAGCCTCAACTGCATTTCGAGACCCTGTCTCAAAAAGACAAAAAAAAAAAAAAAGAACAGAGGCAGAGAAGGAAAGGAGAAGAGATGGGAAGACCGTTCATCGAGCGATGCACCAGGATCCACAGAGGGTTAGGGTTTGCTTGGGAGACCCACTGAATGTTGGCTTAATCTCAAAGCCAGACTTGTACAATGTGTGCAGGAAACTGACCGGGCACCTCAGGACACTGGCAAGCACAAAGTAGCAAGGAGAGAGAGGGCATTCACAGTTCTGACCACCTTGGCACCAGGGAACAACAGGCAACCTGAGCAATTAGTTGCATGGTGCAGTCAGGACTGAACTGCCTTTGGAGCAGTGCACCCGAGTGGCTTCCGGTGTTGCCCCTGACCTACAAGCTGTGTGCTCTTGAGCAAGCCACGCCCCCACCTCTCCCTTTCCCTAGATGGAAATTTGCCTGGCAAAAACACAGACCTGCCAGGCGTGGTGGCACACGCCTGTAATCCCAGCACTCGGGAAGCTGAGGCAGGAGGATTGGTGCGAGTTCCAGACCAGCCTGGGCTACAAAAGTGAGCTCAAGGCCAGCCTCAACTGCATAGCGACACCCTGTCTCAAAAAAACAGAAAAAAAAAAAAAAAAAAAAACCACACAGACCAATACAAGATAGCAGTAAGCTTAGATGTTACTGGTGCTGCCTAGCTGGCCACAGAGAATATGGTGGTCAGGGAGCCCCTCTCAGGCCTTCCAAGTCAAACAGTAGCATGGTGTAGTGGGTGAGTCTGCCTTGAAGTTAGAGATCTGGATGGAAATGTCACTCCCCACTGCTGGCTTTGCAAACTGACCAAGCCACTTCCTTTGTCCCAGCCTACCTGACAGAAGGGTGATACCAGCAATGTGGTGAGGCTCATACTCATTGATCCTATACAAATCTGCACAGTGCCAGCCACTGGGACACCTTAGGACAGTGGTTCTCAACCTGTGGGTCTCAACCCCGGTGGGGGTAGAATGAAGACATAATGCATGTCAGGTATTTACATTCTGAATCATAACTGTAGCAAAATTACTATTTTGAAATAGCCACCAAAATTATTTTTTTTGGTTTGGGGTCACCGCAACATGAGGAACTGTCACAACATTAGAAAGGTTGAATCAATAGGGAGGTGGGTCATGGTCACACACTGTACTCTGTAGAATGATTGTGAGGACAATATGCAATATGTCAACTTTCAAAGAAAAGAAGGGGGAAAAGAAAAAAAAAGTAATGTGGATTTAGAAAGGTTAATGTTTAATTGTTTGATCAATCTTATATACCTATATGTATTAATCTAAACTGATCTGATGATGAAAATATGTAATATAACCATTGTTAAA
>PVJA010030847.1:0-25433 GCA_004027025.1 Myocastor coypus
TGAATGTTTTGTTATACAGGTCTTGCTTCAACTTGCCCTTGACCACCCAGCAAGAAAAAAAATGCTTAATTACAATGCATGAAACGCAGAGCTAGATTGGTGAGATGAGCTTTAGGAAGCTTAGATTCAATAGCCTCCAACATCACAAGCTTCACTGGTGGCCCACTGCAATTGCAGAACATTTGACTGTGTATGTATCTGCTTCCTCTTAGTCCAAACAGAAGTATATTCTTTCCTTTTTTTTCTAAGCAACATCAATAGGGAGGTGGGTCATGCCCACACACTGTACTCTGTAGAACGATTGTGAGGACAATATGCAATATGTCAAGTTTCAAAGAAAAGAAAGGGGAACAGAAAAAAAAAGTAATGTTGATTTAGAAGGGTAAATGTTTAATTGTTTGATCAATCTTATATACCTATATGTATTAATCTAAACTGATCTGATGATGAAAATATGTAATATAACCATTGTTAAATTTAAACAATAAAAAATTGAAACTTGAAAAAAAAAAGTGTGAAGCCCTTTGCATCCCAGCACATCTTTCTTAGCCTCAGACCCAGTTCTCTGAATATTGTCTTGTGCTTGATGGTGAAACACAGCAGAACAAGGAATTCTGAAGGTTTTCCCTGGAAACGTCCTCTAGGCCTTCACTAGCATGAACAAAAATATGAAGCTCATAACTTTCCTTCACATCCTTTTCCTTTATATTTTCCCTAATTTTGTCACTTCCCACTGTTATAAGTTGAACTCTATCCTCCCTGAGTGACTCAATGTCTTAGAGTGTAACTTTATTTGGAGACCCAGCCTTTCCAGAGATGATCAAGTTACCATAAGGTCATTTAGGTGATTAAGGTGCTCCTTGTAAGAAGGAGAAATTTGGAAGCATGCACACACATGGTTGCGTGCATGCAAGCACACACACATGAACACACACACAGACACACACAAATGCCAAGAGAAGATTGGAATGACGCTGTCACAAGTCATGGAGCTAGCAGCACCTGGAAAAGCAGGGCACCCTCTTTCCTCAAATGCTTTCAGGATGAGCACGGTTCTGCCGGTAACTTGCTCGTTGAACCCCCAGCCCCCAGGACATCAATGGTCAATTTCTGGTGCTGTTTTACCTATGACACTTCATTATGGCAGTCCTGGCAGACTCATGCCATCCAGTTCTTCATCTCCAACAGTTTCCAAAGTGAAGTTGTACACCCATATTTGTGTTGCATTTATATACTTTCCCATTTCAGACCAAATAGGATTATAAAACTTAGGACCTAAAAATTTTCACTGTCTTTATCTGATGATTTGCATGGTTTACAAAAGCCTTCCATACTTGCTGTACTAAGTTTGCGTTCTGTGGTACCCGACCTTTACCAGAGACATAAAATCATAGTAAAAAAATAAAAAGTCCTGCTACCAGTATGCTGAACGAGTTATTTTCTTCATTTAATTTAGAAATGTCAGGCTGGGGACATAGCTCAGCAGCACAGCACCTGCCTGGTAAGCACAAGGTCCTGAGTTTGATTCCCAGTACCCCAAACAAGAAACTTAGAAGGGGCTGGGGAGATAGCTCTGTGGCACAAGTGCGTGCCTGGCAAGTGCAAGGTCGTGAGTTTGAACCCTGGTCCCACAAAAAAAAAAAAAAAAGAAAGAAACTTAGGAGCATCAAATGAAGCTTTCATCACTTGTAAGTTCTTAATACCGGCAGCTCTCAAGGGCCCTTCGAACCCTTACAGCTTGCTGAGATCCCCTAAGAGCTCTTGTTCATTTGGGCTGGAAATTTTACTGTATTAAAGTGAAGATGCAAAATCAAGAAAGTTTATTCTTTTGTTTGAAAATTACAATGAAACATGTTTAGTGCAAATAACAGTTTATGAAGATACTACGTAAAAACAAAATTTATGAAGAAGAATGGTCTTCATTTATATTTGAGCAAACCTCTGCGATGTCTAAAAAGATAGCTGGGCTCTTACAGCCATTTCTGACTTTTGTCAGCCATGGCTCTACACGGAGGTTGCTTCCAGAAAGCTCCTTCAGTACCTTTGGACAGAAAGGAGACAGCAACAGCAAAAGCATCGCAGCAGCAGCATGAACAGGGAGAGTCCATATTGCAGACTCTGCTTCAAAGTGTCCCTGAGACCCTCGGGGAGCCCCAGGCAGCCTGGAGGGTGGGAGTGCTGCCTGCCTCATGGGGCCCCAACGGTCCCCTGCTCCCTGGGGAGCAGCCTCAGTCAACTTGCAGTCAAGAGATGCAACACATACAAAAGCTGGGAACAGTGCTCAGGATCCCGAAAACTGACACCATGGGCCCTGCATTTTGTAAGTCTCTGGTTGCCGCTGGATATAAGAAGACAAATAGGGCAAAGCTGTATTGCCTTGGGATAATAAGAGGTCAGCACAGGGGACAGACAAACACAGAATGAAGCCAGCATAGTAAACTCAAACTCACAGCATTACCAGAGCTGCAACAGAATGCTTGGGTGGGTTGTGAGAGGGGACAAGCACACAGAAAGCCATTGATGAAGATACCTGAGGACGTCCCCAGCATGGCTGAGGAAGGGTTGTTCCACACCCAGCCGAGGGTATCGCTGAAAGCATGTGGCCAGGAAAGGGTCTCGAGTATCCAGAGCGTTGCTGGCCCAGTGTAAAGGACGGATGAGGCGGAAGTGACGGACGGCCTGGGAGACACCTCGGGACAACAGCTGCAGTGTCTCCGTGGAGCTCTGCCATACTCCAGCTCTCTGCAAGTGGCTTGATGTGGTGTCAAGAGAGCAGGGCTCAGCACCTGCCTGGCTTCTAAGCTCAGTTCCGCTCCTGAAGGGGCCTTGGGACCCTGGGTGATGTCACTGTCTCTTTTTGAGCCTCAGCTTCCTCATCTATAGAGTGATCACCATAAAGGTGTCCCAGTGGAGTGTAGTGAGGACTCGGCCTTTTGTGGCACCCACTGGCCACTTGCATGAACACTGCCTTTCTGTGCCCATAGCTGTCCTTGCTATGGAACGGAGCCACTCACACCTGCCCCATGGTTCATATGACCTGTTCTTTGGTCCTGGTATATATTCACCCCCATGAACACCCTTCACTTACCTCAGTTTTCTTATGTGCAGAAGGGGATGCTGTGAGAAAGAGAAGCTAGATGACAAGAGACATCTTGCCTCTATATTGGTGGCCACATATCTGTCTCTCCAGGTTGGTCACTGTCACTGCTGCCAGGATGCTCCTGCATGATCCGATATCAGCTTTCTAGAGGTGATCTGGGTGCAGGGCCTCATTCTCAAGCCCTGTTCTGCACTCCTATCACATCTGCAGTGTCACTGTGGTAAGAAGCAGTGCAGGCTTTCCTAGGGGATGCAGGTGGCTTTCCTGCCCTTGGCCTGATGGGCGCTGCCTATGCAATGCAGACCCTGAGCACAGCTCAAGATTACTCCAGCTGAGGGTGTGAGGAGTGTGGGAGCACAGCCGGGGTGTGGCCAGCAGAGATTCTGGAGCCCAGGGCCCTATGGGCACAGGCCGAGAGGCAGGGTCAGAGATTCTAAGGTGTCAAGTAGTGGGATCCAGGGTGGCAGGGATGTGGTGGCTGAGCTCCTATGTTGCCCAGGCCCTGCAACTCAGGTGAATTTCAAACCTGTGGTATCTTTGAGCAGGCTGGTCCCTCCCTTCACATCCAGGCCCTTAAGGGGCCTCGGAGACTGTAGGTGTAGACCTTCAGAAGCAACAGGTCCAAGCGTGGGACCATATAGGGATGAGGCCACTGAAAGCTCCCAACAGCTTGGGAATTCACTGAGACTATGGTGTCGAGCATACTTTAGAGCATACTTTCTTATTTTCATTGGGTTTGAATCCTTTGGAATCACACATAGTGACCAGCATGTGCTGGATGTCTGATGCTTGTGGCGGTGCTGTGGCACAGGCCCAGGGCCCTGCACTGCAAATGTACCAATCAATATATAATCATAGGCACTGAGGAGCAAGGTGCGTCACTGCAGGATGGATTCCTTCCCAGTCAGCATGTGGAAGAGACGACAAGCTGGCCACTTGAAAGTGGCATGAGGCAGTGGCAGATAGAGGTAATGAGGGTTAAGGCAAGGTTGAAGTCCCTAAGCTGCACAGCAATTACAGAAATGGGAGGGAACGTCATCTGGCCATGACGCACAGGTTAGACATTTCTTGTAAGTAATTTCACACTTGTCTGCTTGGGAAAGCTTAGGCGGCTTCAGGGAACACAGTTTGATCCCCGCTCCACATGCTGTGCCAGCCCTGCCCTCAGAGCAGGCTGAGTTGGCCACAAAAATAAGTAAACAAACAAAAGTTCTGAAATAAGAAATAAAATAAGATACATTTTTTAAAAAGCTCTTTGCAACACTTGCTGGATAGGAGAGCTTTGGA
This sequence comes from Myocastor coypus, assembly GCA_004027025.1. Classification (NCBI taxonomy): domain Eukaryota; kingdom Metazoa; phylum Chordata; class Mammalia; order Rodentia; family Myocastoridae; genus Myocastor; species Myocastor coypus. The sequence continues at coordinate 4,388 of PVJA010030847.1, forward strand.
GATGAGATCCCTGTCCCCTGGTGGAGGGAATCCAGGTGGCACGGTGACCCTCTGGGTAAGCAGTGAGGAGAATGTTCAGGCTGCTCTATTCCCAAGGGGATGTCCTAACAGAAGGTCCTTGGGGCAGCCGGAAGGGCAGGAACAGAGGCTGAAAGGGAGTCTGAGGCTGAGAGAAAGATTTTGAAATCAATAAAATGGAAACAGAGGCACAGCCACAGGCTGATGGAGGCAGAGACGGGACTGGAGCAAAGGAGCTGGTTGAAATGGCAGCGCCATAATCCCAAAAGTACTTAAAACACATAATCCCAGGGATCATGATCAAGTGTCAAATTCTAGATCAGTACTAAATCACATAATCCCAGTGACTCATGAGTCAAATCTCAATCTATAGAAGTCCCCACCGTATGACTGCATGAGGCTTTGAGGGGACAATTAAGTACTTCTGGGATTGTGGGTGTAGCCTAAGGCAAATAGTGTGAGGTATACAGCCTGAATGTAATATAGAGACTGAGAGACAGACTGAAGCTGTTGCTCTCTGCTCCCCTGGTTGCTTTGTTGCCTCTGTGTCAATTGTTGCAGTCCCGCCGCCATGACCTGGATGCTCTCTGCCCTGTTCCACTCAGCCATGGGCCAGCTGAATGTGGACTGAAACCTCCAGTAACTGTGAGGTAATAAACCTTTTCTTCCTTCAAAAAAAAAAAGAAAAAAAAAGAAGAAGAAATGTCAGTTCCAGCACGACAAGAGCCGTTCCTCAGGGTGGTGGGAGGAAGCAGGTCCTGGGCCTCCGAGTTGGCTGGATGTGAGGAGGCATCCTTGGCTGGCAGGCCCCTTCAGCCCAGTTTTGACGAGCTTGATGCAGGCCAGGCCGTTCCTTCAGAGGGGCGAGATGTATGTGAGTAGTGCTTAGCACTGCATTGCTGTGCTGGTCAGGGGCATCGGGCAGCCCTCACGTGCTTCCTGATCAGAGTCTGCACCTCTTCTGAGAAGCACATGCCTACAGCAGCACTGCTCACTGGGGCAGAGTCGTGGAAGCAGCCTACACGCACACCAACAGACGAGTGCAGAGAGGACGTGTGGCAGCCACACACTGTGAGTGCTACTCTGCGGCAAAGAAGGGTGAACTTGTGTCATTTGTAGGGACACTGGTGCACCTTGAGACCACAGTGTTCAGTGAACTGAATCAGACATGAAGTTAAATAGTGCATGACTTCTTGTACATGAGGACCCAGAAGTCGGGATAAGGAGCACAGCTAAAACCAGATAACATGCAGAGAGATTTTTTTTTTTGTAAATGGGAAGGAAACCAAGAGATAAAGGGCAAGGAGGGGAGGGAATTAAGATAGCATGAGGCCGTGCCATGTGCCTGTACCAACTCCCCACATGTACTACTAAAATAAAAATAAAAAGGAAATTTGCCTCTGAAGGGGAAGAGGCAGCTGTAGGGCAGGTGGCTGCTGAGACAGGATGGAGTGAAGGCGTATCGTGTGGGATGTGCTCATCCACTGCTTTCTAAGGTGTGTGGAACCTTGCGTGGGGCCATGGGCTGGGAGAGCCAGAGACCAGGAAGGGGCATGCTTCATGTGTGCAGTCTGAGCTGTGGAATCTCTTCTCTGGCTGCCTGAGTTGAGTAACCAGGCACGGTGGTCTCAGGAGAAGGCTGAGCCCCTCCTGCATGCAATTCTTCTTGGGATTGTGAAGGTTGTGATGGGCCTTGATTGCTAGGTTGTAACTCAGCGGCCTCCATAGAGGGTAGGAGGCCCTCAGCCTTGGAGCTGGCTGCCTAGAAAACCAGCGTGGAGGCAGCCTGGAGTGCTTGCTGCACTCACCTCTCAGGGGCAAAGGGGTTGGTTTTCCTCCACAGCATCCTATGGCTTGCGCTGATTGTGTTCATCTGGTCACGTTCGTGCACGCATGCTTTGCCATGCATGGCATGGGAGATGGAACAGCACACAGCGTATGCAGAGACCTTTGCTTCCCAGAGGCTATGATGCAAAACGGATGAATGGACCTAAAGCGAGGGCCCCAGGCGGGAAGTGCTACGGAGTGTGGTGCAGCAGTGCGAAGGACTTGGAAGAGGACAGTCACTGCTTTGCTTTGTAAAGGGTGACTTGGAAAGGTCCCCAAGGATGCAGTAGAGCAGATACTGACGGAAGAATGGCCTGGCCACATAGGATGGTGCAGGCGGAACAGGTATTAGTGGGGAGAGGGAGTGGGAACCTCAGCAAATGCTTGTGGTCCTCCTGCCTTAGCCTCTTGAGTGCTGTGGGGCTTTGCAGCTGTGCCCCCAGCTTACTCTGGCACTTCTAAGGTTGGCTCCTGCATTCTTGAGTTCCTTGGACAGTTCTTTGGAACACACAAACTGGGATTCAAACCCCACTCTGGCTGGTTTAACTTACATTGCCATTTGGGCCATCTGATGATTTGCGGTGCTTACTTTCAAGTTGGAGGGGTTCCAGGGAATTTCAGTGGCCCCTCACTTCACTAGCGAGGCTATGTTGACTTTGAGACAGTCATTCCCCACTCCAGGTCACACACAGTAGTCAAAGAGCATGTTTTCTGTCATGCTGGGAGACTAGCTCTCTCAGTAAGTTCCACAGCAATTTTTCTGGCTTCACAAAACTGTATTTAGAAGACGTTCTTGGTGACCTCCTTGGACTTAGTCTGTTCCATCTTCCAGAGCACAATTTTACTTTTGAATTCTCTTTCTAGAGCAGATTCCAAAATGGAACTGAGATGGTCACTTTAGTTGAGCTGGGAAAAAGTCATTTGTTGTTTCTTGGATATTGTCGCATACTTCCACCATTCAGTTTTCTAAAAAGGTTCTTTCATCCTGGAGTCAGGCTTTGGCAAATCTGGATCCTCCTTCTGTATTCTGATTCATGCATTTTGTGTCTTCTTAATCTCCACAGAGTGTGCCAACCTCCTTTGCTGCCTCCCTGCTGCCTTACCTACTTGGGGCTGAACGAGCTCTAGCTGCTATCTTTTAGTTTGCAGCTGTGCTGTGTCTTGCTTCCCTCCCACCACTGTTTCACTGGACAGATCTTGCTATACTGGCTCATGTCTTCATTGGCAGCAAAAGTGAATTTTACGATTTTGGTCAACATTGGGAGGTGCATGTAAGGAGAGGGCGACCGTTGCCCCTTTCCTGGATACGTGGCTCCTGGGAAAGTACAGAAGACTCCTACAGTGACATCAGAAAGCTTATTTCTATTGAGATCTATAGAGCCTGCTTGACATCCTCCTGGGCCTCCTGGAAAGAATGTCAGAAGACTAACTGATGGTCTAGCCCCATCTCCGCAAATTCAATATTCTGTGCTCACATTGGCTCATACCCCCTGCAGAGGACGTGGATGCATGGATTCAGATAATGAAGCACCACACACGTTATGTTTTTTCTTTAAATAACAGCTTTATTGAATGAAAATTCGTGTATCTAACAATTTACAAATTAAGGTGTAAGATTCTGTAGATTGTAGTACATTGATAAAGTTGTACAACCACAACCACTATGAAGTGTCTTTTTTTGTTATCCCCAAAACAAAACTTTATATATTAGCTATTTCCACCTAATCTCTCCCCCCCAAGTCTAGGCTAAGGTTACCATCAGGCTACTCTCCAGCTTTCCAGATTTTCTCATTCTGGGAAATTTAGTTCAAAATAGACCATGCACATAGTGGCAACACTTTCCATAGCCACAGAAATGGAAATCCTGCCAAGTGAGCTCCCATATTGGAGTGAGGCTGGAAGACCCCAGCAGAAACATTTTTTCTCCTCTTTTTTCTTTAGTCACTTTTTCATGTGAGGCTAACCATGTGATGTTCAAGCACGTGCATCTGACTTATTGTACTTATCATTACGGTCTCCAGGTGCATCTGTCTCCCCTCAAATGCCTCAAGCCTGTGCTTCTTTGTGGCAGAGCAGGGCTTTGTCACATATGAGCACCACATTTGCTTTATGCGTTTTTCTGTTGGTGGGCATGTGGGCTGTTTGCAAGATTCACTCTTTCAAAGTACTTAAAACCATAACACTGGGGGCCGGGGAGATAGCTCAGTAGAATGAGTCCTTCCTGGCAAGCTCAAGGCCCTGAGTTTCAGCCCTGCTCCAAAAAAAAAAAAAAAAAGTCATAGCACTGTGCCTACAACACCAGAATGCAGCCACCTGAACCAGTGGTCACTGTATGTTTCTTTATGGGCACAGACTTTCTAGCACAACAGCTGAAGCCTGCCATTGATGCTCAGAAGCAGTCATGAGCATAGCTCCAGAAGGGTCTTCAGCCATAGAAGGATGAGAATCATGAACCTCAGTGATGGCTGCGCCAAGACTGGAGAAGTATTTCTCCCTCCTCGGCAGGGCTGTCTGTCCCTGGGGCGCCCACTGGACCCCTTTGGCAGGACAAATGCCAGGTGTTTCCTTATATAGAGTCTGATCTCTTATGTCTCTCATAAATCCTTGAACTAAGGCCAAGTGTCTTTAAAACATCATTGAGTGTTCCTCCTAGGGCTCCTTTTTTGTACCCTGTGTCCAGAGGGTCGCAGGCCCAGAGGTCTCTTTTTGCCTTTGTTGTGTACAGCGTATCTGTTGGGAATGCTCCTAAGCTATTTCTAAACAATGTAAGATTTTTTTTGATGTGGGGGATCAAATTGAAGGTATTCACGTGCTGTTTTAAATCATTTATTCTCACATGGAGTGAGTAGAGCTTGTGCTCAGGTCAAGCTTGTGGATTTTACTGCCTTGGCCTCCCAGAGTCCTGGACAGTTTCAAACTTTTAACACTGCTCTATGAACAAGGGACTCTTTTTGCCATAACATGTGCAAGTGCCTCCTCTTGCAGCCTGGGAGAGGAAGGAGACTCTGGTCTCTCCAGGAAACAGTGGCAGGTTCCTGTGTTGCATGCTGGGAGTTCTATAGCTACCCAGAGGGTTGTAGGTGAGTGCTCCAGCTCCACAGCCCTGAATGTGCAACTCACTAGCAAGTAAGGTGGCCTAGTAGCTCTGGCTTTCTCAGGTGCATAGAGGCTGTGTGGGCCTGCAGGATTTTCTGTGAATCTCTTCATGGGTACCACTACCTTACGCCATGCCTTCTGTAGCATGCAGGGTTGTCGTGTGTGGTGCATCCTTTTGCTACAGTGAACTTTTCAAGGCCATAGGTGAATGGTTAAATAAGTGTTGTGCATCCATGCAGTGAAATATTACATGCTTTGTAGTGGTTAGAAGGGTAAGTGTTCTGTTATGGCTGTCTTACCTGCACCACCATAAAACAATCCCAAATATGGTCGTGATGTACCTCTGCATGGTGGTGTCTGAATTCTATAACATGTTTACACTTTTTTGCACATGCACACAGAACATGAGACACTGCCTCTGATTCCTGGGTGCTCCCGCTCCGGCTGGAAGCAGGAGTAGGTAGGCGCATTGCACAGTGGAGCCAATATTGGAAGCTGGTGAGTTGTTTGCAGGCTTCGTCAGGAGCAGCAGCAGCCTCTACTGCAGGGACTGGACAGGGCGTGGACACCAACAGAGGACTCAGTGGGTATCACGTGGTACATTTGTTTCTTGTGGCTGCTATGACAGATTCTTACAAGCACAGTGGCTCAACACGCCCTAGACCCATCATCTTACAGTTCTGGTTGTCAGAAATCCAAAGGGGAAAGGTAAGTGGTAGGAGGAGACCTTACGCTTGTTTTCTCCAGCTTCTAGGGGTGTAGCCTTGCTTCAGTGTGTCCCTGAAAATTCAAGGCCAGCTGGTCATAGAGTCCTTGGCACTCTGTATGGCTATGACGCTGCCTCTTCTATCCCCCTTTCCCATGTGGGAGCACTGCAGCTCTGGTTCAGGACCTGGATGATGGAAGTTCTTTTCCCATACATCATCATCAGAGGACACATCATCAAGAGTGACACATTTGCAGTTCTTGGGAATTAGGAATGGGATCTAGGGGGCCACTGCTGTGCCCCTTGGTAGCAATGAGCCCACAGTGCAGCGAGGAGGGAGAGCACACCCCACATCCTCCTGGCTCTCTGCTTCCAGGGACCACCAGGCACTGACTAATGCCCCCTGCCCCTAGTGTGAGCCCAGGTCAACCCACTGTTTTGCCTGCTTCTGTGTGCTGGGCTCACATGTCCCTCTGTCAGACTGTGAGCTCACAGAGGGCAGGGCAGGCCTTGTGCCCCTGCTGCCTACCATGGTGCTCAGCGTATTTCTGTGGAAGGGAAAGCAGGAGACATTTTCCTCTTTCAGTTTATCGCTCACCACCTTCATGCCTCAGCCCCCACCCCCATGTTGGACTGTCTTTTCCAGCCACATTTTATCAGGTCCCGGGCTGAGCTGTCCCATCAGGCTCTGTTAGTGGCTCCACATTTGCCTTCTTTGTATCATATATCTGCGATATTTTTATTGCCTTCATTCATTCAAGCTAATGAGCTGGGGTTTGTGGGTGACTCTGAAGATCCATTCAGGTACATGGCTAGGTTTCACATCGATCTTATGTTACCAATTGCCAACACTATAAAAAAAAGTCACATTAATTACAGGTCAAATCCTTTAACCCTGTCCCTTCCTATGTGTTCTAGCCCTTTTTAACTTTCCATGTGAACATTAGAATCAGCTTTACAGTGTCTTGAGAAAAAGCACCAGGAATTTTGGCTGGGGTTGCCCTGAAGAAGTCAGTTGTAGGAGCGTTCACGTCCCCTTGGACTGGTTTCCGCTACATGACCTCTACACACCCTACACCTGCTTAGGTCTTCTGGGCCATGACAAATGGCTTCCATGTGTCCTTACTCAGGTGGCTGTCATTTTCTGGGGAAATGATTTCTAAAAGTGTTTATTCAGTGTGTGGCACAGTGTTAGGCTCTAGGGACAAACATATGACTGAAGTATTGTCCCTGGCTCTGGAAAAGTCTCTTGAAGGAAACAAACACTGCACAGGTCACTGCTCCAGAGTGCAGATATGGCACTGTGCTCCATATGGGGCCAAAGGGAAGAGGTTCTGTGGAACATAAGACTTAGGATCCCTCTCCACATCTCAATAAAGGACATTGGAAGGGCTGGACAGATAGCTCAGCAGACTAAAGTGCCTGCTTAGGCCCTGCCTCCAGGGCGCACTAAGATGGTGACCGAGACTGGGCGTGGTGGCACACTTGTAATCCCAGCTCTTGGGAGGCTGAAAACAGGAGTCTGATCTATATAGTGAGACCCTGTACACCCTGTAGACCCTGTACTAGATACAGGAAAAAAAGAAGGACTCTGGGAAAGAAAAACTCTGCTCCTTCTACAACCTGTGTCTTCACTATTGACATCCATGCAGTGACTCAGCTCCTAAAACTCCCCACAGAAACGTTGGCTGGCCCATATCCACTGTCCATTCTGTAGTCCTGGCTGCTGTTGGTCTTCAGGGCCCATGTTCCTCCCCTCCAGCCCACCCTCTCCCCTGGTAAAACTGAGCCTTATAACATGAACACCCTCCCACACCCTTGCTGAGAAAGGTTTTGTGCCTATTACCTTAACCTCAGGGAAGGGTTCTTCGGAGATTTAGAAAGTCTCTTCTATGACGTAAAGGTCTAAAACCTAAACTGTCAGCAAAGGTAAAAGACAAATGGCCAACTAGGAAAGTATACCTTCCACCCATATGTAATGTAATGTACTGTACTGTACTGTAATGTAATGTAATGTAATGTAATGTAATGTAATGTAATGTAATGTAATGTAATATGTACTGAACAGATCATTGGTGAGAAGGGAAATAAAAAAGGCTCCCGGACACATGAAAAGATGTGCATTCCCAGAAAGGTCAATGAAGCTGCATTCAGATCTCATTCTGTATTGATCCAGTGGGCGCAGTTCTGAACAGTGATGGCACTGCATTTGCACAGCTGTGGGGTGCAGGCATGGCTCTTCGCTGTTGTCAGGAGCAGAAACTGGCATGACTGTCAGGGAGTATAGCTTGGCAATACCCACTGAAAATTCAGAGGCATAGACATTTTGATCAAAGCTTTCACTGCACCTGTAGGAATGTTTACCCTACAGATACAGATACTTCTTCTTCTTCCCCTTCTTCTTCCCCTTCTTCTTCCCCTTCTTCTTCTTCTTCTTCTTCTTCTTCTTCTTCTTCTTCTTCTTCTTCTTCTTCTTCTTCTTCTTCTTCTTCTTCTTCTTCTTCTTCTTCTTCTTCTTCTTCTTCTTCTTTTTCTCCTCCTCCTCCTCCTCCTTCCTCTTCCTCTTCCTCTTTCTCTTCCTCTTCCTCTTCTTTCTTCTTCATCTTCGTCTTTTTCAGACAGGGTGTTGCTATGCAGTTCAAGCTGGCCTCGAACTCACTTTTGTAGCCCAGGCTGTGGTCTTGAACTTGCACCAATCCTCCTACTGCAGCCTCCCAAGTGCTGGGATTACAGGTGTGCACCACCAGGCCTGGCCCTACAGATAATCCTTCGAATGGGTAAAAGAAATGAATATAAGATCTTCATTGGAGCTGTTTATTTAATTTAATTTAATTTTTATATTATGGCTGGCCCAGCCTGCCCTGGGGGTAGGGCTGGCACAGCATGTGGTGCCAGGGATAGAACTGTAGTCCCTGCAGTTGCATAAGCTTGCCTAAGCAGGTGCTTTAGACTGCTGAGCCATCCTGCTGGCCCATCGAGCGCAGTTTGTAACAGTGTAAGACTGGAAAGATTTTAAACGCTCATCATTGGGCTTTCAGTCAGATAATGACCATATGTTGGTATAACAGCTCCTAAGCTGGGTGTCTCAGTGCTCTCCTTGCTGAAATACAACATGTGACACCCACAGCTCAAAGGAGGAGAGGGGGACTTTGCTTGCAGCTTCTATCTAGGGTCGCTGGCTTGTAGGCATAGACACCAAGGATGAAGGCTGTGAAGCAGAGTGGAGCAAAGAGCTCACCTTCTGGGGACCCTTGGGGTTCCTAGGATGACCCTCCTTATTTCCCTGGCCTTGGATTCTTGGATCTCATCTTCCCTGGTTTCCTGTGAGGGGCCTCTGCCTCTACTCTAGGCACACTTTGTTGTATGCCTGAAGTGGGGCATATTTTGCGTGGAATCCCAGGTCCTAGCCTAGTTACTGGCATAGTGCAGGGCTTCCAGAAGTGCTTGTTGAATGGATGGATGGATCTCTGTGTTCACATTAAGTAGGCTTTCATTTCGGTAAGCACTGCTCAGTTTCCCGGCTGGCTGCAGTAACTCAATTTACATTCTTGCCTCCCTGTACACTGGGAAGAAATAGCCATGGACCTGTTTATTTTAATTCCAAGTTTGTCCCAGTATAGAATGAGTCAATCCGAAGGAAAAGTATGTTCTTTTTCTCCATGTGTGTATATGTAGTTCTACTTGGCATAGGGCATGTAGTTGGGGGTGGGATATCGCTTGCTGGGCTACAGCAGAGCCCAGAGGAGTCTGTGCACACCCACAGCAGCAGCACCCCACCCAGAGTGTACTGCCAGGGTGGGCAAGGGCACTTGGCTTTGAATTCCGACATGGGGGTGTGTGGGGCACCACCAGATCAGTGTTTAGCTTCTGGCATTCCTAAGCAACCGACTCGCTAAAGTCTGTCCTGGTAAACCGCAGTCATAGCATGGTGTGAGCAGGTGGTCTTCCCTTCCCACACTTTCTTCCTGGGTTGTTGGGAGGCTGGCTGGGGCCACAGTGAGCCAGCTTTGTAGATAACTGCAAGTGAGAAATGCTGGGGCCAGGTGATTCTGATTGGCTGGTAGCATCGTCAGGTTCTGAAATCCCTGCAGATGAAATCATGTGTCCGACTTGTGCTGTGTAGTTTTGGCGTGCAGAAGTTAAACTAGCTGGCTTTGCTTTCTCTTTTCAAATTTAACTGTGGCAAAACACACTTCATAGAATGTGCCATTTTGCCCGTGAAGTGCACAGCGCAGCGGTGCAAGTGTGTTACCGTTCTCCTCCATCTGTGAGCACTTTCCCCTGTAAGCTACTGCTGTGTGCCTTGAAACTCTGTGGTCCTCAGCAGGACTACTGATCATCTCCTTCTCTGAACTGAACTCCAGCCCACCAGCCACCGTGGGGACCCCCGAGAAGTGCCATCAGATGCTGTTTGTCCCTTAGTGCCTGGCTCCTGCTGCTGAGTGTCATGTCCCCCAGGGCCATCGTGCTGCCCGGCTGAGTGATGGCCCGCTGCAGGGATGGGTGGCCATCTGCTTGCCCATTTCTCCCTGTGTGGGCACCAGGCAGCCTCCACCCTGAGGCTGGTGTGGACTCGGCTGCCCAGGCATCTGTCCGAGTCCCTGCTGAGCTGGGGAGAGGGGGAGTTTGTACCTGCACATGGGATGCCTGCTCCTGTGGTAATCCTGTGTTCATTTTGCATGACTTCCACACTGTTTGTTAGCTTTTTGGGAGCCTGAGAATCAAATTCAGGACCTTTTACTTGCCATGCAGGCACTGTGCCGCTGAGCTATCTCCCAGGCGCAGTTTGTCAGCTTTTTTACAAAACAGGAGGTCTGGAGATAGCTCAGCTGCATAAGCACCTTCTTGGCAAGCACCACGTCCCAAGTCCAATCCTGGGTACCACACAGAAAAAAAAAGGTCTTTTAAACTTCGAAATAAAAAGAAAAATAAAATTATTTAAATAAGCTATGTCTTTCACTGTTAACCCCTGGCTTTTGCCCTAGGACCTGTGCCCAGCTTGCTCTGTGGTATGTGGCCTTCTGCGCCTTTGGGCAAGCATGCTTGTTTGCACAGAAGCAGTAGCTTCCTTGAATCTTGACTGAGGAGGGAGGCTGAGGAGCCCAAGAGCTGCAGGTGTGCCCCAAGGACCTCAGTGCTCTCGCTGGTCCTCGAGGGTGGCCTTCTATCCTCTAGCTGTGGCCTTTGTCCACTCCAAAGCTCAAGGCCCCACATACTACCTCCTCCTGTTTGCCACGTGACCTAGCCTTGTATTGGGGGTCACAGCTGCTAATCTTAGGCTCAGCACTCTGAGAAGCTTCTTACCTCCTAGCTTATCAGTGATGGCACATGCTTGTAATCCCATCTACAGAGGAGGATGAGGTAGAAGGGTCACAAGTTTGAGGCCAGCCTGGACACAGCAATAATGCGTCTCAAAATTGTGAAAACTAAAACCAAATGACCAGGACTGGGAATGCAGCTCAGAGGTAGAGTGCTGGCCCAGCATGTATGAGGCTTGGGTTTCATCTGCAGGAAAGAAAGAAACAAACGAAGAGATCTGATTTGTTTATTTGCTGGCCAATCCTCAAATACCTGCACAATGGTGAGAAGACTTGGCCAGGGCCTTCTAAGAGCTGAGCTACTGCTAGGGGAAAGAAGTACATTGCTTGGAAATTGAACTTGACCTCCATTGTAGGAGGCAATTATTGTGTTACTTCACTATGATGTAGCGATCACAGCAGGTATTTTGGGGTTGGTGTGTGTTCAGAAAAAGACATGTTGGAACCCTGTCTCCCTGTGCCTCAGCCCATGGAAATAGGCTCATGAGGGAGGTGATCTAGATAAGGGGACACCCTGAGGGTGAGCCCTGAACATGTAACCAGGATCCTTCCAAAAGGGGGATCAGCACAGAGGGCAGCAGACAAGGAAGACATCATGGAGACACACAAGGTACAGCAGCCAGCTGCAAGGACGGCTTTGAGGTAAAGGTGGCCATTTCTCAGTTGAAACAAAGTGCAATCAGCACTTGGTCTGCCTGCAGGTAATTTGGAGAAGCATAGACGAGCCCTGGTCCTGCACCAGGCACAGCTCTTCAGCTTTGGAAGGTGGAGGGGAGCAGTGACACACCTTGACAAGTCATGCAGCAGCCGTGGGAGGCTGGACACGAAGGAGCCCAGATGGAGCCGCTGGAGAGCACGTCCAACTTGCGAACTCGGCTGAAAATGAGGCACGGCAAGGACTCTTGCAGAGAACAGTGCCAGCATAATTGCTTAGGTGATTATGCTGGAAGGAAAGGTGATGGAGGATGCATGGCAGCTTGATTAAGCCTGGAAAATTAGTTTGGACCTTTTGATCCCTTTGAAGACACAAACAAGTAAAAACTTCTCAAACAACTTCATCCAGAAAGCAGTGGGCGTGGAATGGCTGAAGCCCTTTCTCACTCCAGCCAGTTAGTGGGTGCACATAGATACCCCAACACGCTGTCTTTCGCTATGGGCTCTTCTCTCATCCTCTCTGCTCTGATTACCCAGCTTTAAATTTCCTGCCATGGTGAAGGTCATGCAGGCTCTTGGACCCTCCGGCCCCCTCACGTCTCTCTATGAGCTCACCCGCATGTCTGACCACCTGGCTGCACTGCCACATGCTCAGCTCTGTAGTCATCACTGTGGAGTCCAACAGGCAGATCATCCAGAACTTGACACTGGATTCCAGCCCTCTGGTTAGGGTTCCTTCAGCAATGTTCCCTAAGGTCGTATGCACTCACAGGTGGGGCATGTGAAGATGGTTAGAGCTTGAGGAGGCCACGGCTGCTGGGAGGTGGGGCCTAGTGGGAAGAGACAGCCACGGGGCAGGAGGCTGGGAAGGGTCCCTGGCCCCACCCTTTTCTGTCTGCTTCCTAGGTACCATAACACGAGCACTCTTCCTTTGCCAAGGCCCTTGCACCATGCCTTTCCTGTCCTGCAGCCAGCTGACTGTGGCCTGAAAACATGACCCAAAGGAAACTTGTCCTCATTTACATGATGAGTAGCAATTATTTTGTCCCAGAGATGGGAAAGTGACTAAGATACCTTGTCACTTACACAGGGCTTCTTCCATCAATTCTTGCTCTTGCTCCCTACATTGTATTTCTTCACTAGAGAATTTCCTTCTTTGTAGGACTTTTCCTACCTGAAAACAAGAAATTTAATTTTCAAAATTTAAATTAATTTGAGTGGATACATAAAAAATACCATTTGTACACAGCACTGGGTACCACATGGTGGCTTAGTGCATACCTGCCATGTATGATGTTCAAATAGGGTGAAGTATATCCATCTCCTCAAGCTTCTGTCATTTGGTTCTGCGTGGAGATCCAGTCAATGCCTTTCGTCTAACTTTATTTAATCCCTATGAGACAGAGTGTCGCTTTGTAGCCCAGCTGCCCTCCAACTTGAGAGATCTTCCTGCCTTGGTCTCCCCAGTGCTGGGATCTCAGGTGTGTGCATTAGTTTTTTCAGATCATTCTCTTCAGTAGCCTATGTCTGCAGGACCTATCACCTGTGTTGCTTGTGTGGAGTCTGCACTTAGGCATAATGCATCCCCATTTCTTTCTTCAGCCCTTCTCTTCTCCCACCCACGTTGTCTTTCTTTCTTTTTCTTTTTTGAACTGGAAATCCCATTCATTCCAGCTATATCCCTACTGGGAATTTTCCCAGAAGAACTGAAAACATATCATAGTGATATCTGTGCACGTATGTTTATAGCAGCACAATTTGTAATAGCCAAATCTTAGAAACAATCAACGTGCCCATCATCTGAAGAGTGTTTGAAAAGATGTGGTATTTGTATACAATGGAATATTACTCAGCTATAGGGAATGATAAACTAGAAGACTTCATATATAAATGGATGTACCTTGAAGACATACTCATAAGTGAAATAAACCAGGCCTACATATGTAAATATCGTATAGTCTCTGCCCACCTCTTGACTCTTGATCTTCTTTTCTTACTATCTGTAATCACCCCAACACTCATTGGCGGGACTTTTGCGAGTGAATGGACCACGGATGTGTGACCGGGGCTTGTGGTAGTGCGACACTGGATTAGTCCACTCATTGGTTTAGCAAGGTCTGGGTATGCACAATGGGATGGCCAGTGCTAGGTGTGGGGAGCACCCCCCCAGGGCTGGTAGCCTGGATGGGACAAAAAGAAAGAGAAGAAGGAAGTTGCTGCTTCCTGCCTGCCACACAGTGAAGTGTTTCTCCTCTGCTGTAGTCTCTGCTCAACTGCCCTGTTTGGAACTGGCCAACTGGATGGAGCTAAAGGCAAGCTTTCCTTCTTTAATGTGTAGGTTTTGGGTATTTTGTCTCAGCAAAGAGAAAGTAATTAAGATAATTTCCACTCCCTACGAATCCATTTTTCTTTAGAACAACTTTTCCTCAAAATAATATAAGCACAGAAAAACAAAACAAAACAAAACAAAACAACAACAAAAAAAAAACAAAACAAAAAAATGCCTCAAACAATGTATAGCACCAAACTACTATAGGCCAAACACTTGTAGAAATGTCCTAGTGCCATTAAAGGGACTAGCAGCTTGCTGGGTATCTCAGATGTGTTCCTGGACCTTTCCCAAATCGAATTCCCTCTGCATCACCCACGTAACCTCCATCCCAGCTTTCATGGTACTCATTTCCTTTATCTTTTTGTAGTTTTATGATGGAAGCTTTTCCTTTTTTGCTGAAATTTTTTGCCTAACCACAGTGGCCTAGCACACGAAAGACCAATGTAAGTCAGGCAACAATGAAGTGTTGATTTGCTAGCAATCTCCAAATATGGCCTTTTTCTTCAGAATTTTTGCATTTAGACATATTTATATGTTCTTATCAATTTTTTAAAATCATTCATTTATTAATTTTTTTGGTACAGGATCTCACTATGAAGCTCAGACTCATAGTGATCTCCTGTGTCAACCTCCCCAATGCTGGGATTACAGGTGTGCATCGCTGCACCTGATTTTGGTGGCTGGCTCAGCTTCTGGGGCCGGCATGGTATGCAGCACCAGGGATCAAACCTGGGTCCTTGTGCTTGCCAGGCAGGCAATTGCTTTGATTGCTGAGATCTCTCCCCTTTCCTGTATGTTCTAATTGATGGCACTCCATTCTTACTGATGCTGAAATGGGCTCATGCATGACCGACCAGTGCTCCGGCAGGTTGGCATCCATGACCTCCTAGCAGCAGCCTGGACCCTTGGGTTGCCTTTGTCTTGCACTAAGACAAGGTGGTCTATGCTCAGCCACAGGCTTTCTTGCTCGAGATCCGGGGCCAGCACTTTTCCCTGAGGATTCTTGTTTAAATTTTTGTTTTTGATTTGGGAGTGGAATTTCAGGAACAATCTGAGTGCTGCAGAAGCTCATTGCTGCTGTGTGGATCAACTTTTAGAGCTGTCTAGGTTCAGTGCTAGGGGTTGCGGACACACACACACACACACACACACACACACACACACACACACTCCCCTAGGAGAAAATACTCCTCCACTTAGGGAGAGAATTCCAATTTATATTCTAGACTACTGGAGGCAGCTTATCTACTTCACACATGTATGGATTAGAACATGACTTGCTTCCTCAGCGATTTTATCCCATACCACATGCAGCTCACACTGGGAACAGCAAAGCAGCCTTCTACCAGCGTGACCGTGTGCGGACAGTAGGAAGCAGCCTTGCGCTTTCGCTCTTCCACCGCCCAGGTTCCTCCTGGAGAGCTTTTCACAGCCGTGACTCCAGTCTAAACTGAACTCCCTGCTGCTGCCCCCCGAGCCTCTATCCCTCCTGGATGCTTAATGGGCTCCCAGCCTGTGCCAGTGTCCCCAGTTGTCTTGGCTATCTGAAACTCATTCTCAAGCAGGTTCCTCAGGCAGCAGCCATGGCAATGATGTTGGGCAGGCGTCTGCACGACGCTGCCAGGCCGCCGTGCTGAGGCTTGGGGAGAGGGCTCGGCTGCCATCGTCAGAGTTCTTTGCTCAGATTGTGTGACAATACCTTCTGGGAGTGGGCCTTGTTGTCGAACATTTTAAGGAGAATTTAATTTTATTTCTATTGCATACTTCATCTTTTTGGCTGGATAACCAAAGACTTCTTTCTTTTCGATCTCATTACTTTGGCTCCAGCATGTTTTCGTTTTGCTCATTGCAGGCTGTTGGCCTGGGTATGTCGTGAGCTCTTTCATTCTGTGGTTTCAGCTTTTCCATCTCCCCGGGAAAGTCTGATGCAATGATGCATTTTTTTTGTTTGTCTTTTTATTTTGGTTTGCTTTTTAACCTTTGGGAACTATGTGTATTTTAGATTTCTTTTTGTCAGGCTTCCCTGTCTGGCTCTTTCTCTTGAGTCTTTTTCATTCTTTATTCCTCCTGTCATTTAAAAACCTGCCTTTAATTTCACATATTTGCGATGCTCCATTACCTGTTGCATTAACTCACTCTCAGAGGCTCTTGAATTTGCTCGCCTTTTCTGAAACATTAACATAATCTCTTAAATCTTTGAACTTTGATTTGTAATTTTTCCAGTTTCTGTAACTTCATTTTTACGATTTTAATATTCTGTGTGCTGAGTTATTCGCTTATGCCTTTCCCTCGCTTTACCGTGAAGGAATATGGCCTCATCTGCTTTGCACACAGCATTTTGGAAAGCTTTTGATGTCCGCACGGACAGTATTCTACCTCTTGCTCTTTTTCCCTTTAGTAACTTGGTATGAGGTTCACCTTTCTTTTTTTTTGTGGGACCAGGGTTCAAACTCACGACCTTGCACTTGTCCAGCAGGCACTTGTGCCTCGGAGCTATCTCCCCAGCCCCTAGGTTCACCTTTGATTCTTTTTTGCCAGCTTATTTTCACAAGAAATAGCTTTCTTGCCCTTGTAGCGATACGGATGACATAGGTTTTCCTGTTTCACATATGAGGAGCGCCCTCTTCTGTTCATTTTGAGAACCGTGACAAGATGTCGGTCTACCTTTACTGCGCAAGGCCTCCCGTTCGTGTGGCACTTCTCTTTGCCCCTGTGGTTCTGCTGTTGTTTATTGGTGTCCTGCTCAAGGGTCTCCTCAAGCAGAAGACCTGAGAGCTCACTGGGCCGTCTATTCCAGCCCCTTGGGCCCTTGGGAAAAAGCCTCCCTGACCTGTCTCGTTCCCCTCCCTACCCCCAAAACAGGCTGCAGGCCCCTGCTGTGTGGGGCATCAGGTGCTTCCTCTCGGGCGCTCAGCCGCTGCTACAGGGGCTGGCCCCACCCCGCGGCCATCCTGAGATGTCACTGAGGCCGCTGGCCATTTGCAGGAGGACAGGGCTTCCCGCGGGGTTCTCCTCTTGGTTACCATTCCCAGTCCCAGCAGCCGTCTTGTCCAGAAGCTTGGAAGACAGTTCCTCACTAAGCCTGTTGGAGTTCCAGTCGCCCAGGCCCCTGACCATCTCTTTGCCTCCAGACCCTTGGCACCTGCAGCCACCTGTGCGTTCCTGTCCCCTTGGGCAGGGGCTGCCAAGTGACTGTTAGAGGCAGGGCCTTCCCTGACAGCCAGGGGCCAGGACCCTGACGTTTCCAGGGCTACCTGCTTTCCCCAGGTCACCACGGTTCCTTGTCTCTGCCCAGGAGTGGCCCTGTTGTCTTCTCTCTCTTCCCGCTCCCAGCCTGGCTTCTAAAGGCAGGGACTCAGAGGCCTGACCTTTCTGATGTAATGGCGTTAGAAAGCAGATTAGAGCTTGCCAGGGACCAATTCTTCTCTATCCTTGCATCAGGTGTGAGGAGCAAAGCCACTCTGTGATCCCATGAGTCACTTCCACCTGGTGATGAGCAGCTACGGATTGTCTGAGCACCCTCTCCCTGAACTCCTTTCACTGTGCCCACTCTACTCCCTCCCAGGCTGCACTTTGGGGCTGCATTCTGCGGTCTTCAGCCTGCCCGGGTGCTTGCTGAGCTGCCTTCACTTTCCGAAGAAGCAGGGACTCGTCCTCTCTAGCCTGTCTGTCTCACCCAGGCTCCCGGGCCCTGCTGTGCTGTGGCTGGCTCCCCTCGGCATGCTTCCCTCCTCTGTCAGTTGGAAAGGTCTGCAGAGAGCTGGCAACCCTGTGGCTGCTCTGCCAGGGCTCAGGCAGCATTGCTTGCTTTTCTTGTGCATCCTCTGGGTCGTTCACATGCAGCCTCTTGCTTAGAGTCCTTTGGTCCTTTGCATTTTTATAGATCTGTGAAATACATAGGCACAGCTTCCCAATCCTACAGAAAACGAAATGAAAGTATGAAGAGCTTCATAGCAGAATCTAATAGGCCACCATCAGCATCTTCAGTAGACTACATCTTTCCACAGCTGGGGGAATGCCCTAATATTTAGAATAAATCACAGCAGGCATCATCTGGTAAGGACACGATGTGGAGCCAGACTGGCAGCGGTAAGAGCACACCTTCCACTTCCAGCTGCAGGGAGCGAGTGCCCTGGGGTTGGCCATAAAACCCTGTCTCAGGGAATCAATGGCTGGGCGCTGCCACAGTGCTGAGGCCAGCAGGGGACAGGGGCCTCGTGTGATGGCTGGCTGCAGTTCGTACCCTCCCAAGGACCTGGCTGAGCTCACCTTGAGTTGCACCGTGCTCTCAGAGGCTTCCTCTCAACCTTGCTCCCTCCTTTTCCTCTTTCCTTCAGCTGGCCTCTCATGTGCACTGCAGCCCGATGGCTCCGCTGGCCTCCTCGGGGTCTCCGTTCACTTTTCTTTCTATGTGCTCTCTCTAATTCTGGTTTTGCAGGTCTGCTTCCATGCATGGCTCCTTGCAGGACCTGGATCAAACGTGGTGCTAAGGAATTTGCCAATATTCTCTTCCTCTGTCACATCAGGTGCACTTGTGCATTGCATGCCTTCTGTGTCATCAGCATGGAATTCCAGGTGCAAAAGGTTCTGGCGCAATGCAGGGCTGACTATGGATGAACAATGCTGCCAAACACTGTGACGCGCGCAGCTCAAAGCAGCGCACTAGGGCTCACAAGAAGTAGGGGCTCCTTCAGGCAGGGCGGTTGGGGAAGCTTTCCTGGTACGTCTGCCGCTGCTCGGAGTCCAGTGCAGGGTTGAGCGAGGCACACTATATTTCAAGCCAGGGGAACTGGTGGAGGAGCAGGGCAGCTGTTCCATTCTTGAGTTCCTGGAAGGCCTTGGTCAAATGTGGGCTGCTGGGTTCTGGAGTCGTAAGTGGGGCACACCCTAGGGGTCTGCCTCTGCTGGGCTTCCAGGCTCCAGATTTGGAGGACCACTGCACACAGGGGTGAGCACAGCCAGGAACAGGAAGCAGCTGAACAGCAGACCTGAAGACAGAGCAGAGGAGGAGGAAGAAAACGTAGGAGAAGGAGCTGCCCCAAGCACAGGTGAAGACGGCTCATTAAAGCAGGAATGGTTGATTGCACTGACATTTTGGGAGATGACAGTTCAGAAATGACAGTGGAATTGCAAAGAGGATAGTTCTTGGTGATGTTGCCACTAGCAGCATAGCGCTAGGTACAGCTGGGAACTTTGACACAGTGGATAAAGACAGATCCCGAGGCGAAGGGAGAGACAGGGAGGGTAGGCGCCTTCCAGAGCCTTCTATCTGAGGAGAGGAGAGACAGAGTGTGAATGGGTCTGGACTGTGCAGCGCAGAGGGCATCCTGGGTTTTGGAGATGGGCACTATTAATGTATTCTGGAATGGCAAGGGACAGAGAGGAGATCAGGGAGCTGGAGGAGGCTTACCAGGCAGAGTCAAGGGAGCAACTTGAGGGAAATGGTGACACATTCAGGAGGGAACCCGTTGGCACAGATGTGCTGGGCTGGAGTGCAGTCAGGTGAGTGTGATGTGAGGAGTGACTATGATGGTGCTAGAGCTGAGGACAGGGAAGGGGTGGGGACATAGTGGTGGCCAAAGCTCTTGTTGAGAAATGGAGTGACAGTGTAGGAGAGAAGGAAAACGTGGACAGAAAGTGAGATCTTTGGTGTCAGTTGCGAGAGCATAGCCAGGCCAGTGACCAGCTGAGATCACTCTGCTGGAAGATGCTAGGACCCAGGCAAGATGACAGATGGACAGAGCCTGGTGTAGGATGTCGCGTTCTGAGTATGCCGGAGTCCTGAGGCTCAAAGAGCAAAGTAGTACTAAAGATGGGACAGGAAATGACAGGGAGGCAGGTGAGGAGACGAGTGCATTTGGGGAGGGTCCCGTGTTCTCTAGTGCATGGCAGGTGCTCACATAGGCTGCAGTTTGGACACAAGGAGGGCAGCAAGGGCGTGGTGCCTAGGCTATGAGACAAGGTTCAGTGTCATTCGGAGGAGCTGCAGGGCAAGCAGTACTGCTGGGGCCGAGACAGGTAAAGCACAGGGCCTGCGTACCCGGGGTCTTCTTTCATGACTCTGGCTTCTGAGCAACCTGGGCATGTTGTGTGCTCTGGCCTTAGCCATGGACTTCCCCTGGCAAGGGTGCCCAACCAGCTGGAAGGATTACCTCTACTTTTGGAAGTCAGGAAGAGGGAGATATTTATGATGCATATGGCTTAGGAAAAGAATAATTTGATTATCTCAAGTTGCAACAGTTTGCAGAGAGAAGCCAGATATCTCACAAGACTGAGAAAAGAAAAATGGAGTAGCATTCTAAACTGAAGCACCTTTTTGTGAGACAGGATCTCTGTGCAGTACAGGCTGGTCTTGAGTTCTTGGTGGTCCTCCTACTTCAGACTCCTGAGTGCTGGGATGCTAGGTGTGTGCCATCATGCCCGGGTTATATGTATTTTTTTTTCTTTAAGACAGGGTCTTGGGAAGTGAGGTCGGCGCGGGTTCGCCATGTTGCAGCAGGACAGTAATGATGATGCTGAAGATGTTTCACTGTTTGATGCAGAAGAAGAGACAGCTAATCGACCTAAAAGATCCAAGATCAGACATCCAGTGGCATCATTTTTCCATTTGTTTTTTCGAGTCAGTGCGATTATAGTCTATCTTCTATGTGAATTGCTCAGCAGCAGCTTTATTGCCTGTATGGTTACCATTATCTTATTGTTATCATGTGACTTTTGGGCAGTGAAGAATGTCACAGGTAGACTAATGGTTGGTCTGCGTTGGTGGAATCATATTGATGAGGATGGAAAGAGCCACTGGGTATTTGAGTCCAGGAAGGCAAATTCTCAAGAGAGTAAAAGTATTTCAGAGGCTGAATCAAGAATAATTTGGTTAGGACTTATTGCGTGTCCAGTCCTGTGGGTGATATTTGCCTTCAGTGCTCTCTTCTCTTTCAGAGTAAAGTGGTTGGTGGTGGTTATTATGGGTGTGGTGCTGCAAGGTGCCAACCTGTATGGTTACATCAGGTGTAAGGTGGGCAGCAGGAAGAATTTAACCAGCATGGCTACCTCATATCTTGGAAAGCAGTTTTTAAGACAAAACACTGGAGATGACCA
>PVJA010030848.1:0-25431 GCA_004027025.1 Myocastor coypus
TTTAGTTGTTTGATCAATCTTATATACCTATATGTATTAATCTAAACTGATCCGATGATGAAAATATGTAATATAACCATTGTTAAATTTAAACAATAAAAGAATTGAAAAAAAAAGACAAAACATAAAGTTAAAAATTAAAAAATAAATAAATAAATAAATAAATTCAGCTCTCTGAATGTGGGTATTTAGTTTTCCCAACATGATTTATTAAAGTGGATATCTTTCTTCTAAAAAAAAGAATTCAGGCATGTCAGCTTTAAGGTGTGCTACTATTAATAAAGTATCTAAATTCATAAGCAAATCACTTTGTATTACAATGAGCTTGGATTCAGGGTTCATTTTATTATAAACAAGGATGGAATTGACGCTACCCCTAGTTTAAGATTTCTTTCTCTGCAGCAGGCCTTTTCACAGGGGAAAGCAAAGGGCCAGGTGGCTATATCATTTGTTTCTTTGTTTCTTGTTTGTTTGGGTCCTTAGGGGTGTGTGTGTGTGTGTGTGTGTGTGTGTGTACACGTGCACACATGCACAAAGAATTGCATATTACCTTGGCTTATGCTGAAAATCTGAACACTCACTCATTAAAGATCACTAAAAGATGTGTCCTTGATTACTGCAAACTATCATGTCCTAAGTATGTTAGGGACCCAGTGCTATTCACAGAAGCACCTATAGAAGACCTTGAAGCTAAGTAATTCCCGGTATGGCCAGGACAGGCACACCTTCTAGACCCAAGTACCCTCAGGTCCTTTTCTGGAAAAGGTAAGGAAAGAGGTATACATAATCACCTTGGTTTTTCTAGGCCTAAAAGGTGTACTTCTGTAGATGGAAAGATTTGACTGACTTCCTGTGGATCAGGGAGGGTGTCTAAGAGTGGTGGGAGCCGCCTGAGGCCCCACAACTCCTAATGGCTGCAATGGCCATTTGGGGCCAGGGGAAGCTGCAGCTTTTGCTTTTGCAGCTGCAGCGGCAGTGAAGAAAGCAGGAGGCATCCTGAAGCCGGAAATGCCTATCAGTGTCATCCCCAGCTGCTTCCGGTTTCCTCCTTCAAGGATTCCACAGCTTCTCTGTATCCTGGCCAACCCTTCTCCCCTGTCCAGGTTCTGGCAAGCAGCTGTGCATCCCCCTCAGGGCCCACATAGGTCTTCTGAGGAACTGTCAGATCCCCATTGTTCTTAGGGCTTCTCCTGCATTCCTTTGACTTCTGAGGGGAAATGCCTGAAGCTTCACCCCCACGTCAGGGATACCTGGCCTAATAGTCACTAGCATTCCCGGTCTCTCAAGGACGCTTCCTGAAAGAATCTGGCAGGCCTGGTCACAGTAAGGACACCTGCTGGAAGTGAATGATGAAATAAGAGGGCCTAGCTATACCCTTGTGCCTCACGTTCACTAGACTCCACCTGCCGTCTTTGCCCTCTCCATCCTGAGCATGAGCACAGTGAGCCACACAAAGACACTGTCCCAGGCATCCCTAACCCACCCATGCCACAGATATGCACAGACCCCCACCCAACCCATTCTTTAAGAGGCACTGTCAGTTGTGGCAGGGCCACCTCTCTCCAGAACACTTTTCTGATTGACAGGAAAAAACTTTCAGTGTGAGCACTGCCATGTCTTCACACACCACATGCTAAGCTCAAGGCCCTGTGAAGGCAGCAGAGAACACAACAGACAAAATACCTAGTCTTCTATCTATCTTTCCTCATTTCTGAGACAAAGTACCCAACACTGAAAGTTGAATGAGGAAAGATTCATTTAGCTGATAGTTCATAGAGCTTTCAGTTCATAATAGGCTGGTTTCAAGGTAGGGTAGCATGGCAGAGGAGAAACAGTTCATGATGGGCAGAAGGTAGCAAAGCAAGCAAGGGACCTTAGCAGCTTCTTTCTGCCCCTTTTGAATTCTGTCTAGTCTACTGAGGTTAAGGTGGCTGCCCAACCAATCAGTGGACTGACTGAGAAATCACCTTTAATCCTAGGATCCTTAATCCTAGATTGTACCATGAATCAAACACACACTGTAGATCTGCGCCATGTGAAAAACTCCCACCTCTGACCACATGAGGCTTTGATTTGGCATCTAGACACATGCCATAACACTACCTAAACTTTAGGTCCAAATGTAGAGAGAGGGTAATAGGCTAAGTAAAACATACTGTGGTAGGAGGTACTGGGTGATACGGATAGAACAATCGTGCTCCAAACTTTTACTAAGCTGTTCCGCTGCTAAAGACCTAACCTCAGTTCCCATGAGCCTGTAACACAGAAATGTCAGCTGACAAGAAACTCAATGAGGGATCAAATTTGGATTCAAGTGGGATACACTGTAGCTAAAAGCTAGAATTCTTTGAGCGTCAAGAGATGTGATTTCAGGGTGTGAGTATGGTACGTGGGGAAGTCCTTGAACACTGACCTGGCAAGGAACAAGTCACAGGGCTGATGGACTCAGACTAAACCCAGTGGGGGAGTGTAGGTGAGTCAGTGGGGATCTGGCAAGGCCCCACAGGGAAAATAGGTGGCTGTAAGCCTGGTTATCACTACAGCGGAATTGTCCCTGTAATTTCCCCTCCCAGTGGTCATTCAGGAAGCTGACAAGCCCAACAAAGGAGTCTCCATTCTAGGCCTGGACGGCCCTAGCCAGATATTTGGGCTGCAGTGGTCTGCGTATTGCCAAGGCCTGCTTTTCCCTTTAGGCTGGAGTCCAGCCATCTTGGGCAACATTTGGAAACTCACCTGAGAATTCCTGCCTTAGGCCACATTCCTGCCCTGACTGTGGCCTTATCCTTTCTCCAAGAGACCTAGAGCCTCTGGAGACTGAGGGACTGAGGCATGTGTGGGACTAAGGCTCTCCCAGCAGGCAGGAAACCCAGCAGTCAAGCCTCCAAGCTCTGCCCTTTGTGAACTCCCAGGACATACATAACTTAGGTTGTTGTTGGGAAGAAGAACCAGTGGCAGCAAGTTATTATAGCCACCAGGGCTACAAGGGCCCTGGAAGACTCTTCAGGCCCTCATTTCCTACATAAGGTAGTTGAGGCACAGAACAGGAAAGGGCGTGGTCCAAGATCAAGTGCCACTGAGTTGCAAGAGTTGGAAGGAGACTCACTAGGGAAGAAAGTACTGTTAAGCAACTAAGGTTGGAGCTCTTCTAAGCACCGTTGAAAGGGTTAATCCAAGCAACAGTTGAGGAAACATGGAAGAAGCCCATGGAGGTGTGCAATGAACATAAGAGTAAATAAATGGAGCTGATTCTTGCTGCAAGGATGCGGGAAAGGACTGGGCCCTGGGGGTACTGAGTCCTGCTCTGGGTCCCCATAAAGGAGTAGGCAGTAAGGGTTTTCTGCCCATCAGTAAGTAATGTGACAGAAAATGTGGTGGTGGCAATGGCAGAGGAGTAGATGAGAGGGAGGGGCTCTCCATCCTTACTTGGGACAAAGAGGTTCCATCTTAACTCCCCCTTTGCTGATTTGTTTACAGAGTCAGAGAAGGAACAAAGCCTCACACGCTCAACACAAGTATGACTGGGCTATGACCTTAGCTCTTACCACTCAGTTTCTGAGCACTTGCTTGCTCACAGGCACTGTCAGACACACTGTGCACACACAGACCATGAGCACGCACAATCCCGATGAAGCTTGCACTATTGCCAGCTCCATTTTACAGATGAGGACACTCCTCCTGAGCAGTTCAGTGCTTTGCCTGCCAGTTCACCCTAATCAGTGGAAAAGCTAGGAGCAGAATGCAGGTCTTCTGGTCTTAATGTTAGGCTCCTCACCACGAGACTAGTGTGCTTTCTGTCTGAGAATGGCAGCTTATAGTGAAGTTCCTGGCCCTGTTGGTCACAAGACCACTCAATCAACTCTTTCACTCACCTTGCCTAGAAGTGGCACAGAAAGGCAGACTTTGGGGTCTCCAGACATCTGCACAACACTTTACATGTGACCTGAGGTGCTTCCCTCTTGGCCTCCTTTGGAAATGGAAGTTCTACTAAACCTTTAGTCCTAGTGAAGGTTTTGCCATGAGTCTTTCTCAACTTTGTCAGGATAGTAGGACCCTAAGAAAGTTCGGACCAGGATAGAAAAGCATGAAGGGAAAGAGGGAGGGGAGGGATACTGGGAAGCCTTTCATTACCAATTCACTCAAGTACCCACTGGGTGGAGCCATTAGACCCCAGCAATAAATCAGAGAGGTCTACATCTATGGTCATGGAACTTATAGCCTAGGAAGGAAGGCTGACTAGCACACAGACTACAAGGAAGGAAACTGAGACCCAAAAGGTCAAATAATTTTCCCTAGGAGCACAAGGCAAGGTGAGACTCAGAATCAATGCTTGATTTCCCAATCCAGTGTTGTCTCCAATACAGAGAGAACCAGCAAATGCAATGAAGCTTGAATCTAGGTTAGAAGCTGTGAAATGTAGGTAGATGGATGCTCCAGTCTGAGAGTATCCCCTCCAAAAACATCTGCATATTGAGATGCAATAGCCAATGTAATAGCCCTTGCAGATAGGATGTTTAGCAGATGAATCAGGATGGGAGTGGGGCACTTATAAAGACCTAAAAGAGTGGGTGTGCTCACCTCTGTTCTTCTACCAGGTGACAGCAGTGTTCCTCCTCACTGGGGGATGCAGAAACAAGATACCATGTTGCAGCGGAGAGCAGCCTTCACTGGATACTGAATATTTTGGCACCTCGAGGTGGACTTTTGACTCTCCAGTGCTGCCACAAGTACACTTCTACCTAGTATAAATTACCCAGTCTCGGGTATTTCTCATAACCACCCAAACAGACTAAGAGGGAATGAATGTCCAGGTGGAGGTACGGGATTTATGGAGGCTGAGTGACCATTGAGTCTCATTAGAGTTCCAGGAAAGCCACTGGCAAGCACTGTGCACAGTTGCACAATTCCTGGGCAGCCAGGAGGGAGTGCATCCACCAGACCCATAAATCTTACACATGGCCATGGAAGCCCATGTATTCAGGAAGTGAAGAAGTGACTGCTGCTGCCTCAGTCTGAAAAGGTTAATTACAGTCATTTTTAATGCAACGTGGCATTCATGACACCTTCTTGAGTTTCCATGGCAACTGGGAATCACTCCCCACCCCGTCCCAACTCACAAGATGTTCTGCCTGTTCATGACCAGGACCTGTGTCATGTTGTGCATAAATAATACACTTCTACCGTGCAGACTGGATTTACTCCAGCGTCAGTCCTGATTGAGGAGCAATACATGTGAATGGGAGAGGGGCAGGTAATAAGCAGTCTTTAATACACTGAGTGCATCTATTTGCTTCAGCTCAGTGGCCCAGCCTTCATGCTAGAATTCCATGTGGGAACTAGTGAGGAGGAAACCTTGATGCCCATTCAAGAAAAGCTCAGTGCCTAATATATCTAAGCCTTTGTAACCTTGTACCTTGGGCTTCCTTTTTCTCATGTTAAAGGAACAGAAATATGTTTTAGTGCTTATTACAAAAAAGAAATAAGATGACAACTAATACAGGAAGCCTATGTTAGCATATATAGGTGCTAAAAACATAGTAGGTGCTAAAAATGTCAAACCTGGAAAGTCCATTGTAAAAGTATTTCCCTGCCCCCATGTATAAGTCATGAGTCTGGTTGCTGAGGCAAAATGGCTTACACACATCAAGGAGAGGTGATTTATTTGGCTCACAGTTTCAGAGGGTCCAGTCTATGGTAGGCTGCTGCCAAGGCAGGAGCATCATGGTAGAAAGGCGTAGTGAGTAAAGTTAGCTGGAAAGCAGAATACCAAAGAGCACCAGCCAGTCACTGACACCCTGCAAAGGCATCCCTCCAGTGCCCATGCTCCTCCCACAGTGGCTCACCTTTTAACATCATGGTCAACTCTACACTCAGTAGTGGATTAAAGGTACTGGTAAGTATTTCACCCCTGTGATCCAATTACCTGTCCAGGAGTCTCCTAAATCATTCAAGAAGACAGTTAGCATTAACTGGCGTACCCTACAGTGGAGCATTCTCTCCTCTCCAGGTTCTTTTATGAACCTCAGAAATAAGCAGAAAGACAGAAGCTCTCAGTGCTCTTTGGAAAGTGAGAGAACTCAAGTTAGAGACAGCTCACCCAGAAGTTCATAACATCTTGATTTACTGAGAATGGCCTTAAAAACACAACAAACGCCTTGAGTTCCAGTTATACTAAACATTGGCTGTATGACCTTGGGCAAGTCATTCCATCTTTCTGGTTCTCAGGTAACTACTGCATCTGAACTAGGAGATGGACTGGCCCTGAGCCAATGTTTTTCAAATCGTGTTACACAAGTGCTTGAGTGGCACTGGTGATAGAGACAAGACAGAATGGGTGATGCTCAGGGATCCTTGAGCCTTCTTTCATGGTTCCTGTGTGCATGGCTTTAAAAATGGTTTCAAAACACTGAGCTAATGACTTTGCTAGGAAAAAATGGCTCCTTGGCTGCTCCTCTGGCCCCAGAAGGCAGGCACCCAAGTGGTGTAGAAGAAGCCACACCAAGAGAGTCCCTGATCCCCAAAGGTGTCTCAAAGCTCCATTTTCTCCTACATCAGGCAGCTGGAGTGCTTTTCTTATCTTAGGCCTTCTACCTCATAGTCTCAACTCTGAAACCTAGACCATTTCAGTCAAGCCCCTTAAATAGCAGTAGGGCAAGAGGGCTTGGGTCAAAGAGATTTAGCAGGGGGACAGAACCACACTGTCTCTCTCCTTTAGGAGGAAACAGCAAGAGCCAAGCTTCCAGTACACTGAGCCAGTGGCTCAGTCTCAGCCTCCCAAGGTCCCCAGAGCATTCTAATTGAGAGTACAGGGTGGGGGCCTAATCTGCAATTAGGACAAAGGCTACGCAGTGCTCCAGTATTGTTGTCATGGAGACTCAGAAAGGTGTTATTAGCATCTTTTCAACTTGGTGGCCCTGTGTGGTCCAGTCCCTTGCAATCTTAGCAATAGCGCACCATCACCCTGGCAACCCATTACCCTAGCGTTGTTACCATGGAAACCCAATTCGCGGTCGATCAGCTCAGGAACTTCCCTAAGGAGATAGCGCTTAGGGATCGGCCTCTGGAGGTGCCCACTCCCCAGGTTCCAAATGACAGCGCCCTGCTCAGCAGACACGAAGGTAGTTGAGGGTATTTTTTATAGCGAGCTCACGCTGGAGTGAGTCCATGTGACAGGAAACAATTTGGCCCCATAGAATAGCAGCTCTTTGCCTCGTTACCATGGAAATTCCGCTTTTAAGGATTTCAAAACATGGTGCAAAACTGTTAGGAAATTGAGGTTGGCGGGAAAGGAGGCTGTAAAATGGTGCCTCATTCACTTGCTCATTCATTCATTTATTCATTCAGCATTTAGAGAGCACCCGTGAGTAGACTGGACTGCTGTGCTCTGGCCTGGAACTGGAGGGAGCAGCTCCCACTCAGTCACTTTCCACAACTGCAAAGAGCAATGAAGTGGAGCATTATTTTTCTTCCCACTTGAAGCTGCATTTGATGAGAAGGTGCAGGCAGGTCGTGAGAGTGGGATCAGGAGGTCTCTGTGTTTTGGACGGTGCATGGAGAATTCTTGTTTTCTGTAGCTTCCATTTTTAGCCTATTTCCTGCTTGAGTCTCCTGGAAACTTAGATATTTGTATGATCTGAATCATCAAAGGCCTGGCCAAATATGCTGGACAGCCACAGCTGTGTGAAATCAGAATAGGATACCATGGGGAGGAAGGAGCTCCCCGTTACAGGAGGTGTGCAAGCAGGCACATATTGCTCAGTAAGGCTTGTGTGCCATAGTGATTAATAGCCCAGGCTTTAAAGCCAATCAGGCTTTAGATCTTAACCCAGTGTGCTACCTTTGTCATTTTTGGCAATTAAGTTTACTGAGCTTTGCTTTCCTCATCTTCAAAATAGGAATCATAAAAGCTTCTACTTCATGGGTTTCTTGTGAGGAGAATTTATATATATATATAAAATATATATATATAAAATTATATATATATATATATATATATATATATATATATATATATATATATCATTTGTTACAGGATCTTACTATGCAGCTTGGAATCATTGGGATCCTCTTGTTTTTGGCTTCTCCAGCACTGAGACTACAGGTGTGCATCACTGCACCAGGACTCGGTGGCTGGCTCACTATGCCCAAGGGCAGGCTAGCACAGCCTGTGGTGATGGAGATCAAACCCTGGTCCCTATGCTTGCCTAAGCAGGTGCTTAGTCCACTGAGCTATCTTGCTGGCCCTGAATATATGTAAAGCAATTAGGACAGTAGCTAGCATATAATGCTCAATAAATGTTGGTTTGTATTGTCTAATGGCAGTTAACTGAAGTCCCTACCAAGCTTGGGATACAATTTGAGTATTAGTGGCAGATCTCGCTATATACTCTGGAAATAAAGACAGGATTCTGGCAGGGGTGGGATTCAGCACAGACCAGGAGGTAGCTGTAGGTAGCACTTTACAGCTGTGAGCACACCCTTAGTTTTCTTTTCCAAGTGCTTTCGTATTCAGTGTCTCAGCTGAGTCTAAAGATACCAGCATAGCCAGACATGGTGGCGCATGCCTGTAATCCCAGCATTCAGGAGGCTGAGGCAGGAGGATCGGTGTGAGTTCGAGACCAGCCTGGGATACAAAAGTGAGCTGAAGGCCAGCCTGAACTGCATAGCGAGACCCTGTCTCAAAAAAAAAAAAGATACCAGCATGAGGTACAACGACTACCCCCACATTATCGACAAGAGAAGTGTAGCTAAGATCGGGACAGTGACCCAGCTAGCAAGGGGCAAAAGTAGAGTGGATACTTCTCTTCTCTCACACCACCTTCTCCATCTTCACGGCTACCCTATTGGAGGACAGCAGCTGGGAAGGGCAAGTCATGCAGTCGCAAAGGAGGAAGCATGACCAGTCATGGTGATTTTGGAGAGTTGCTCTGTGCTGTTTATATTTCTGTGAGAAAGAGCCAAGACTGAGGCTGAGAGTGCAGCCCAGAGCATTTCCTAGAAATGCTGTAGGTGTGGCTGGTGTGCTCCACCCATGGGCAAAGGACAAGGCCAGGCCTGAGGATGAGCTCTTACTGGAAGCTGAACTTGGCTCCTCCAGAGCTCCCATCCCTTCTGAGCTCACTCAGAAAGCTGCCCCCTGTTTAAAGGCCAAAGGGGCCATTACAGCGAACTAGCATTTCTATTTCTAAGCTCACAGTGCTTCAGGTATTTTGCTGGTATCTCCAGGCCTCATCTAGGCATTTACCCTGCTGTGTCTACAAAGGTGGGCTAGTGTTTTCATGCAATTGGGAGCAGCAAGGAAAAGGAGCTGTCAAAAGAATAAGACCTTTCTGCTAGACTTGAGAAAAGGAAGACTATGCCTCATCGCCTTCTGATGCTCAGATAATGTATATGTTATCTGGGAGTGTGGAAAATCGACAGGAGTGGTGTCTTTCAAATTCTTTGATAAGCAGTATGGTACAGAAATCAACTAACTGGAATGTGCTGGCCAGAAACACTTGGCACAGCTACAACAGCACAGACAGAGGGAAAGGGCAGCCCTGTGTGTAGGTCTGAGTAGAAGGCAACACCCAGGAACACATGCCCGAAGCACGTCTGCTTGTTGCCTCCAGAGGCCACCTGATTACCCGCAGAAGCTACAGGGGTACAGGAAGTGAACCTGCTGTGAGGAAGACTGGTGCAGCACTGAGTTCAGAAGGAAGATCTCCTCGTGAGAGTCTCTGTCAGCTCGTCCTGTAAGCATATCAAGGACACTCACTACTGCTCTTTGCCACCACAAATTGTACCCCTGTACCTTTGGATGCCACCTCCTCTCTATCCCACCCACATACCACGCACAAGCATGCTTAGTTTACCCACAAACTAATACCGCCCACAGGAGGAATAAACAGCCATGCAGGGTTCAACGCAGGCAAACAGGAGCTCAGGGAGGGTGGACATCGTTGCAGTTCCAAGACATGACCTGCAGGGGACAGCCTCTCACTCCATACTGGATTTCAAGGGCGACTACACTGGCAAAGGGAAGCTGAGGGACTGCAACAAAGGAGATGGGAGAAACTTTTCAGTTATCTAGCCAGGCTGCAAAGTGGCTTAGGTGCACACAGCCACCAAGTCGTGTGGCTGGCGCGCCTCAGCCACTGCTGAGCAGCTGATGAAATTAAAGAGAATTTAGGACAGAAATATCTTAGCTACCAAAGTTTTCCCAGTTGCTGAGTCTAGAACCAGGAAGCAAATCAGTCAACTTGCAGTAGCTAATGGAATCCTGTATTGGACAAGTCACAGCCTCTCTCAGACATGCTTCTTCATCTATGAAAGAGTTTAACAATAACTCATGGGCTGGGGATGTAGCTCAGCGACTGCCTCCCATGCAAGGGGCCCCGCCTAGATCCCTAATACTACAATGACAATAATAATAACTATTACTTTTATTAATCTCTGCTCCTTCCCTTCTTGGTACTTGGACACCAGCCCCATGCTCTGACCACAAGGACCACCTCCCTACCGCTTGCCCTCTACTCACCAGTGGAGTCTCAGCTCATATTTCTCTTGCATGGAGTCTTCTCTGACTCTCACTCCTTAACTACCTGATGTTCATAGTAGAAAACATCCCAGAGCTCAAAGCTTTTCCTTCAGAGCTCTTGCCACGGCCCCTGGTCAGACATTTGTTGTGAATTTTGAATAGTATCTGTCTCCCTATCCATGTCATAAGGAATGCGGTATGTAATCGCACCCAGTAAGCACTTGGTGAATGTGGAGAAAATGTTCTCTCTCTCTTTCTGTCTCTCTCTCTCTCTCTGTCTCTCTCCCTCCCTCTACTTCTCTCCTCCCTCCCTCACTCCCTCCCCCCCCTCTCTCGTTCTCTCCCTCTACTTCTCTTCCTCTATCCTTTCCTTCTGCTGGGACTGAAACCCAGAACCTCATCCATAATAAGCGTGTGCTCTACCCCTGAGGTACATCCTGAAAAAGGAATTTTTTTTCTTTTCTTGGGGACATGTGGGATAATGAGGATCGAACTAGATTATCTCCCCAGTCCACACAAAGGAATTTCTATAGCTCTTGACAAATTATACAGATTACAAAGCACTTTGATCTGGTAACTTTGGTGGTCTTTGTGAATACCCACTGAGAGTAGCAGTTTTTCCCCATTTCTCACATTCATGGAGTATGACACTCTTTACTATATCCCAAACATTCCAACTTCAGAAATTTTAGTCACTATAAACCGATAAAGGAGCTAATGATTATTACTTCTACCTTCAAAACAAGAAATTTCCAACAAGGGGAAGTAACTAATCCAGGTTCAGGACATGAAAGAGACAGGATTTTATTTCTATATTTCTTTATTGTACTTATTTTTGAGGCAAGATCTCACTATATGTTAGAGGCTGACCTCAAACTTACTATAATCCAGCTTGTCCTTGAATCCATGGTCCTGGTCCTCCTGCCTCTGCCTCTTGAGGGGTAAGATTACAGATGTGCAATTCCAGCCCTAGCTTAAGAGCCAGCAATTTTAAATTTATTCATAAATGCTGAAAGGCCTGAGCATTGCCACTTACATCATGATCATGCCTATGTGTGACTGGACCAGGTATCATTGTCACACACAAGAGCTTTGGTGTTGAGCTGGGGCATGGGAGGAGCAATCCTTAGGGTCCACTGCTGGTTATTTCTGCCAGGGATAGAGGAGCATCTGGCAAGGCCCCATCGTGGGGGCAGCCTGGGATGGCACTTGAACCACTGGAAAATCAGGAGGGGCCAAGGGAGTGGCAGAGAAGCAAGATCTGGAGGAATCAAGGCACACTGGCCAATGCACAGGCTGAGGCCAAGGGGGCAAGGCCAGAGTGGCAGGTGAAAGGACAGAGGCGCTGTAGCAGCAATGCATAACAAGGGCTGTTGTTCACCGGAAGCCCCTTTCCCTGGAGCTCCCAGAGGCACAGTGAAGGGTAAACCTCCTTTCTTCTTCTTCCACTGTCCTCACCCAGAAAAACCACTTCTCTTACAGATTGTCCAGGACAGGAAGTTGAGCACTGTAGACAGAAGCATGCCCAAGAGGCCTTTCCTGACCCTGAATTCTGAAAGTTTCAGCATAGGTTGAGTGAGGTGTGCTTCCTTTGAGAACTTGCCCAAGCACTGGGACCAAAAACAAGACAGATCATTGGGAAGGGAGTCTGGGGCTGGGGAGGGCTGCATAGCCGAAGTGGGGCAGGGGTGCGGCCAGATGAGGGGGGTGGCCCTGAAGGTGGAGGCTGAGCGCCATGCCACTCCCATGCTCTTCTCCTGGCCTTATTTATCATCCCTTTCTCCCCACATCCCTCACACTCACATGGCAGCCTAGAAGGATGGGGAGATAAAGTTCCCTATAACACATGCCAGGTTCAACAGCCCCTACCACTGTGCTTGCTTAACTGGACAAATGGGTTTTCTCTTCCTCACAGCCCCACAGACATGGCTGTCCTGCTACACTGGAAATGTAACCGTGGAGGGAGGGAATGCCCGCCCTTCGTACTGTCCCCTTGGCTGCCTTCAAGGCAGTGCCACACAGTTCTCCACACCCGTTTGCATTCTAAGGAAGTTCCTAACACTAATGACTTAGCCACTCAGTGCCTCTGTCTCCACTGCTATAAAACAGGTCTGTGGAGGAGACTGAGAGCAGGTGAAGTTTTCTGCAGGGACTGCCACAAGGGAAGCCCTCTATATGACTTTTCTATCATTATGTAGCTCTGGTCCCTTATATAGGCCACTTTCCCTTTCTGAGTCCCATCATCTTCATATGTAAAAACGAAGGGGCCTGGGCTGTTGGACGACCTACCACACTCCTGCCAGTTCTGGCCCTGTACAATTCTCTATGTCTGAGGCAGGGAGAATAAAAGTGTTTGTCCTGTGAAATTGGGTGTGGAGGTCAAGGCTGGGGAGATAGCTTGGCAGTGTAAGTAGCTGCCTGACAAGCACAAGGACCAGGTTCAATCCTCAATACCACATGCTGTTCCAGCCCCAGAATCCCAGGTGCACTGTGCTATCAGCTGCATAGCAAAACCCTGTACAAAAGAAAGAAAGACACAGAAAGAGAGAGAGAGAGAGAGAGAGAGAGAGAGAGAGAGAGAGAGAGAGAAAGAAAGAAAGAAAGAAAGAAAGAAAGAAAGAAAGAAAGAAAGAAAGAAAGAAAGAAAGAAATTGATTGATTAGCAGGAACTATGACTCCTAATTGATGACCTGATCTGTTTGGAGTCATACAGCTAGTTAATGGCAAAGCTAGGGTTGGGATCTAAAGCTGTGAATGTGGGCTTTCATGCCACTGGACTAGCTTGACTATGACCTGGGCCTTCGTGAAGGCAGAAAGCATTTGGTTTGCACAATGGGAAGAATACAAAATGAAGGCTCCAAAGCCTCTGGTGTAAAGTGGGACTGGCACCAACCCATGTAAGATAACATAACTCAGCAGTGGCCTTACTTGTTGACTGAAGCTCTGGTTTTCCTGTAATGCATCTGTCTTTTCTCCCAGAGCTCCTGCCTATAAGCCCCTGTAGTAGGCCCAGAACTTCCTTGAGAGGGTAAACTCAAGCATCCTTACTGTTTTCTGGGACCCTAACAAAGTCCTGCTCTCAACAGGTGCTTATCATCCATCTCCCCACTCAGGGTGGCCTAGCAGATAGAAACCAGAGGCTCAGAAGGGCCTATGAAAGCCTTTGCCAGGCTGCCCAGCAAAGTTGGGTAGAAGCAGGTTCACGACTGGAAGCCAGGATTCTAGACCCACTTGTACAGAAAGGAGCCTCAGGTGACAGATTGTCTCCTGAGGAGGAGGGGTGTCCACAACCTCAGATGAGGGTCCCCAGGTAAGGAGCTAGTGATACGCATTTAACACCTCAGGAGAGGTCTCCTGGGCTGCTGCCCAAGTGAAACCTGCCATGAGGGAGAATGCGAAAAGTTGAATCTGTCCCTGAGGAGGCCTTATGTGTTGCCTAGGCAACTGGAGGTTTCCAGTGACCAAGGCTCACTCAGCATAGGGAAGCAGACCCCTTTAGGAACTGGGTGAGGCTCAGACTGAGCTGACCCTGGACGTAGGCTTGGGGCTTAATTCCCCAATTAGCAGCTCTGCATTTGAACAAATAAATCGACCTCCCAGAGCCTATTTTAGCCTCTATAAATTAGACACAGTGATGGCTGCTCTGTGTACCTCTCAGGGCTAGAAAGAAGCTGAGGGGAAACAATGGTAGCTCCCACTTAGTGAGCTGGACTATGGGCCATGCGCCGTAGCAAAAGCTTTACCTGCATTCTGGTGTTTGGTCCTGGACCAAAAGCTCCACAAAGCAGGCAGCAGTTTTATAAAAATCATAATGGTACAATAGATACTGTGGAAGGGAAAGAAACTGTTCAAAGGGAAGGAACAACTGGGATGAAGAAAAGGAGAAAAAAAAAGGAGAAAGAGAAAAAATACACACACACAGGAGAGCTTGCATAACTGTACTGCTGATTTCTACTGATCTACTGAAGGAAGAAGTTGATGCTTAATTTTTTTCTCTCTACTTTTTATTTTGACAATTTTTTGAACAATTTTGCATGTTTATGTCTGGTAATCTGAGCAACTAATTTGAAACCAACAGTATGCAATGTAAGAACCATTGTTCAATTCCTGTGATTTTGTTTAGTGAAATTCCATATTGTTTCTACTGTTTGTGTGTGGGGGGCGCTTTTTACTATTTTTATTCTCTTTTAAAAAATAAAATTGGGAAAAAATTACAGTGGACTATCCTTCAGATTAAGGACTTTTATATGGAACATGTTATAGTTTGTGTCTAGCTGTCCCCCCAAAGCCTCACGCAATCATGGGGTAGGGACTTGTAGAGTTGAAGACTTGACTCATGATCCACTGGGATTATGCGTTTTAGCACTGATGGGATTATGGATGTGGTCTCAGGTGGATAGGCTGAGGCAGAGAGACTGAATGTAATATAAGAGAGACAGAGAGACAGACTCTGTTGCTCTTTGCTCCCTTGGTTGGTCAGTTGCATCTGTCACCATTTTGTTGCCATCCCACTGCCATGAACTGGATGCTCTCTATCCTGTTCCACTCAGCCTTGGGCCAGCTGAATATGGACTGAAACCTCTAGTAACTGTAAGCTAAATAAAACTTCACTTCCTTCATTTTGGGTGCTGGGTATTTTCCCACCAATGAGCAAAGAGTAACTAAGACAGAACATATAAAGAATTTTTAAAAATCATGCCTCTAAAGTACAAAGATTCAATCCATAAATGGGCATCTGAGAAGAATATACACTTCACAAATGAAGAGATACAAAGCGCAAATAAATATATAAAAAAATTCTTAACATCATTGGTTATACAAGACATACAAGTTAAGACAATGCTGAGATTCCATCTTATGCCAGAAGGAATGGATGTCACTCAGAAGTCAACCAATAACAAATGCCAGAGAGGTTGTGGGGGAACCCCCTTCTCCACTGTTGGTGGGAGTGCAGGTTGGTACAACCACTGTGGAAATAAGTGTGGAAATTCCTCAAAAAGCAAAGGTTGGAGGTGCCATTAAAGCCAGCTCCTCTCTTCCTGTGATTTTTTTTTTCAAAAGAGCTGAACATATCACACCAAAGCAGTTGTATATGCACCCGTGTTTCTAGCGCCACAATTTGTCATAGCTAATTCTTGGAAAGCAACCCAAATGCCCATCAACTGAGGAGAAGATAAAAAAGATGAGATATTTTTGCACATTGCACTATTGCTCAGCTATAAAGAAGATAAATGTGAGGGTTTTGTAGATAGTGGATGCTACTAGAGACTGTACTGGTAAGTGAAATAAAACAGACCCACATATGCAAATATCTTATTGTCTCACTAGTATGACAATCTGAAAGAGTAAATAAAATCTGAAAGGGACAATAGATACTATGAAAGGAAAAGAATCTTTTCAAATAGAAGGAACAACTGGGATGAGGAAAAGGACAAAATAAAGAAGGAAAAAAGACATACTTATGTATATATGCAGGATCATTTGGATGATAGTACTGCCAATCTCTGCTGGTCTTCTGAAAGACATAGCTAATGCTCAAATTTGTTTGCTTTTTAGCCTTTTTTTTCTTTTTAATTTCTTACAACTTTTTGTTGTTGTTTTGCTTTTTTTCCTAATCATTCTTTCACATTTATATCTGGCAACCTAAACAACTAATTTGAAGATAATATCATGCAATGCAGCAATTCCTATTACTTTGTTTAGTGAAATTTTGTATCATTTCTAATGCTGCTTTTCTCTATGATCATTTTGTATTTTCTCTCTTTGTTTCTTTTTCTTTTTTTCTTTATTTTTTGTGGTACCAGGAATTGAATTTGGGATGTTAAGCTTGTGAGGCAGGTGCTTACGCCACTGAGCTGTCTCCCCAGCTCACTATTTTGCTTTGTTTTGTTTTCATTTGTGTATTTGCTACAGACTCTCACTACACAAATGGGACTCATGATCAGCCTCCTGATTTCATCCTCCCCAGAGCTGGGATCATAGCCCTGTGCCACCATGCCCAGACTCTGTGGACGGCTCAGCATGCCCCAGGGGCAAGGCTGGCAGTGCAGCATGTGGAATCTGGGATCAAACCCTGGTCCCTGTGCATGCCAAAGCAGGTGCTTAATCTACTGAGTTACCTTACCAGCCCTTATATTGTATTCTTTAAAAATATGATGATGATAATGATGATGATAATAATAATAATAATAATAATAATAATAATAATAATAATAAATGATTAATAAAATAAAAAGGAAGAGATGGGCTCATTCTGGCCAAATCTCTGCCTCAAGTTGCCACAGATGAGGAAAGGCATCAGGATTTGAGGGCTCTTCTAACTGCAGACCTGCCCTTCCACTAAAACACTCTGCTGGTATGAGTAGCTAGTAGAGAGGTCATACTGACCAGTTTATGAAGTTCCTTTAACTCTAGCCCTTGCTACAGAACATAAAGCCTTCCCTTCAGGCCCCAGGCAAAGGTTCAAGGGCTGAGTCGAAGGGCTGCCTGTGCTTCATTTGAGACCCGGTTGGGGAAACTATGACCTGCCACCTGTTTTCATAGTTAGAGCACAGCCATGTTCACTGTCTATGGTATTTTTGCACGATAAAAACAGAGCTGAATAGATGAGACAGAGAATATATACTCATTACACAAAGTTGAAAATACTGTTGGCATTGGCACACACCTGTAATCCCAGCTGCTCAAGGAGGCTGAGGCTGGAGGATTAGAAATTGGAGGCCAGGCTGGACATTTTAGTAAGACACTATCACAGAATAAAATATTAAGAAAAGGGCTAGGGATGCAATTCAGTGGTAGGGTGCCCCTGGAGTCAATCACTAATATGAGCAACAAAACAAAGTAAGACAACCTCTTGCCCTTAACAGAAAAAAAGTATGCTGACCTTATTAGAAACATTCAAGAAAGTGCCCTGGATGCAACTCGAACCTTTGGCTGAAGTTCAAGGCAGCAAAGAGGGGAGTGTCTTGCCGGGCTCCCTTGCCAATCAGTGGACACTATGAAGGGAAAGGCGGCCTTTCACAGGAGTGCTGGCAAGGCCTTCTTTTGGGGGGTTCCCAAGAAAATCTGCTGGCTGAGTCAGTAGCCTTTTTTGGGCCAAGAAAAGAAGGTATTGAGTAAGTCTTTTCCTCCATCTTCTTTGACCATTTGCTGGCACAGTCACTCTGGTCACAAAGAAACCTTGGATTGAGACATTTCAGTTGAGTAACCTTTAGGCCTGAAAAATAGAATCATATAAACACCTCAAAATGGTGGCTCAGGGCAGGCTTAAGAAGAGGAACCAGCTGAGGTACACACAAGCCAGGGCTCCTGCCAGAGGCTTCAAGGCAGCTAAGGCACATTTGACACCATACCCGGGGGCCTTGAAAAGTTATGTGTGGCTGAGTCTGTTTGACACTCTAATCTCTGTCATTTCAGAAGATGCCTAATTTCTGGATAGATTTGAAGTAGTGCTGCTTTTCAGATTCTCTCCCCATATCCTTCAACCTCTCTGTCCAGGACCTCTTTTCTAGAAACAATCAATTGGCTGAACCCCTTCAGCTTTTACTAGAGCTCTTCATGTTGACAAATAGCTCCACACTCATTCTATTGTATTAACTTGGCCAAGTCAAGGCATTTGAGAATGTGCCAGCCTCCACATCCTGCTCTCTTTGGGTCTGACATCTAACTATATTCACCAAAGGACACAGGCGTTTCTTCTCCTCATCCCCTGCTCCAAGGAGGGCAAGCTTGTCTTCACTCCCTGGCACCCAGTTACCATATGCCCCAGGGATGCTGGTGGCTGCTCCTTCCTCTTTCACCCCTCTGCTGTGCTCCATCCTCCTGTCACACCTACTCAGATGTTGCCGACCCAATAGGTCCTGTTTTAGTCACTCAGCTTCCATGCACTGTCCCAACTGCACCATGCTGTCTTGTTTTCCAAATTTCTACTGTACTTCTTGCAAAAACCAAATACATCTTGTACTTCGTGCTTCTCTTTAATGTTAGGGACCTTTGTCCTCCTGTAGAGTTCGCATCCTAGCATTTCAAGATTAGATGATCCTAGGTTCACTTACAAACCGTGAGACCTTGGGCAGGTTGCTTCTCCTGTCTTACATTCTTTTCTTGATGATAAGATGGGGACTGTGGTCCTTGTGACCCATTTGTTAAGATAATAAAATAAGTTAATATTTTTAAAGGCCTGTAAACTGGTAAAGGTGTACACTCCTATAGGGTAGTATTCTGTTTTCCTGCCCCACTCCCACCCCTTTCCCTTATTGCATGTGAAATTAGAGCATTGGTAGTGATTAGGGAGATAATAGACCAGTGAGCACACAGCCAGCTGCCCCAAAACCTCTGCCTAAATCCAGTTCCTATGACGACTACTTTGCCCAAAAGTCAAACTAGTAATTTTAAAGAAAGGCTTTTTGTACCAGTTTTCCTAAGAGTTACTTCCAGCCTAATGTCATATTTTAAAATCACTATATCACAATTTGCAGCATTTTTGTCAATGAGAGTTTTGCATGCTTATGGGAGACGATTTCTATGTTATCTCCTACTGAATATTTTATGGCATTTAGCAAGTTTTTCTGAAGACACTTTCTTTAAAATTATAGATTTTAAGCAATAAACACTTGTCAAATCTATGGAGCCCTCCCCCCTTCCACAAGATTTATTGAATGCACTCATTTTGATCACTTCTATTTCTTTGATGTGTTCTGCTCTGCATTATCTATGCCTGTGTGCCCCTACTGACTTTATTAACCAAATTAGCATGTACCAGTGTTCCTCTCTGTGCCGCAAGATATTGATATTTTGACAACAAGCACGAAGAAGTGAGACAGATGGGACAGAATTGCATTGAACTCCTTGCATTTTATTTTTTAGGCTATCTCATTCAAGCATCTCTACTTTGTGAAACAGAAGATGATACATACAAAGTCATTACCAAACGTATTTATTGCTGGAAACATAAGACCTTTCAAGAAAGACAAACTGGCTAAAAACTCCTGAAAGTGTTCAAAAGTAGACAAAATAGAAGACACCCACCAAGACTACAAAACAACATTTAGTAGAGATCTTATCTTTAATCAGTATGTTCTTAAGTAAATTGCTTTTTGAGAAAATCCTTTTAATGACACTGCCAAAAATTAGGATATTCAAACAAATGCCAAAAGACATAAAAGGGAGCCATGTTCTATTTGAACAAGTCACTAAACTTAAAGGTTCCACTAGTAAGCTTGTCCTAAGTCAGTCTGAAGCCAGCGGGCCTAGAGCCAATTTGGGGTGCAAGCACTTACTGCCCTGCATGTGCAATCTCTGGGCACAGAGACAACCTGTGGCCCTCAAGGGAAAGGAACACCCTTCCTGAATGTGATCTCCAGCAGTAAGGGCAAGTTGTCAGCTTTTAACTCTTTATTATAAAGACATATTTACACCAAACAATCTTTACAAACACAGAGAATACAATTATGGGGAACAATCTCTTAATGAAAAGGGCCTTAATATCTTTGTATAAATTAGTATAAGAATCATACACAACCACTTTAAATAAGACAACACCCTTGTCTCACCCCCTACCCTTCTCTGCCCATGTCCCACATTTTTTCCAGCCACTGTCCTTCTTCTGTCCCCTTCCCTGTGTGGCTGGACTTGGCTACAGGTCATGGCAGGCAGACGAAGGATGGGATGCAGAAAAGAAGAAGAGAAGAAATGTGGCCAGGGCCCTGGTGAGTATACCAGTGACAGAGAAGACTTTCTGGACACTGATTGGCCCCACCGTATGCCCAGAGGGGTTGGAGGTTATGCCCAGCCTGGATGCCCAGGTTGACCTTGACTTGGCAGCAGTAGCAGCAGTAGCAGCAGTATTAGCAGCAGCAAGGGAAAGGAAAAGATGGGAGGGTG
This sequence comes from Myocastor coypus, assembly GCA_004027025.1. Lineage (NCBI taxonomy): Eukaryota > Metazoa > Chordata > Mammalia > Rodentia > Myocastoridae > Myocastor > Myocastor coypus. The sequence goes on from PVJA010030848.1 coordinate 20,399, forward strand.
CATGGTAAAGATTGGGGTTATTGTGGGACTTGAGGGGGCCCGACTCCCTCTGGCCTCAAGCATATGTAGGTGAGGAAAGGCTTCTATTTTCATTTTTCTCCCCCTGGGAGACCATTGAGAAGGAAGGCTACTCAGGCAAAAATCAAGAGTCTACCCTCAGAGGAGACTGTGGAAGACTCCTTGTGCAAGACAGAGCTTCCCAACAAGGGCTCCTTCCCAACCGGCAAGTCCTTCTGTGTCACTTCCTTCTTTCTCCCTTTCCTCCCCTTTCTCCACACTCTGCCCTCTGACAGCCCCCCACAAAGGCCACTAGGAAGGAATGTCCAGTCCACACAAAGCAGAAGCTATTGAGTCAGTTATATAAGGCTTCCTCTAGCTCCTGCAAAGCAGTATTAGGATCTGAATATTAGTCCCAGGTTCTGAGATGGCCTATTAAGTTGGCCCAGGCCCAGGCCCACTGCAGATCACTCTTGGAAGCTTCCATCTTATGGAGAACACAGAAGGCCAGAGAGAGGGGAGCAGCTCCATCTCCCCAAAAAGGGACAATTCACAGCCAGCTTGCTTCTCCCGGACCTTTCCACATACTCCATCATAAACTCAGGAAAAGGCACTTCATGTGTTTTGGAAAGACATCATCAAGAGGGAAGACGGTATCATAAAGGGGGACCTTGGAGACCTGGTCCCTGTTCTGGAGTGGCCATGAGCAAATGCCTCTCCTCTCCAGGAGTCTCTTGTCTCAGGCTTTTTTTTTTCTTTTTTGCATAAAGAGGCTGAGCTGAGTGCTTTCCAAGGATATTCTTAGTTCTGATGTTCTATGACTCTTGGCCAAAGTAGCCCTCCTGCTCAGCCTCTACTCCTGGGAGGGTAGAGAGCCAAGCAAGGCCCAGCACACTCCACTCAGGACTCAGGACTTGAACTAGTGCAGCTGCTGAGGTGCTAGAGGTAGGGTAGGAAACAGTGCAACAAAGTACTTCCTGGGTTCCTCATTCACCTCTTCCTTGCCTGGATCAGATATGGAGATGAAGAAGAGGCCACAGTGCTATTCGTCCTGCTTCTCCAGTTCTGCAAACTACCCTCTTCTCCAGGGCACCACTCACCCTATTCCAGGGCACTCATGCACCCTTTTTGAATCCCCATGCCCACTTCTCAAATACAATCTCTCCTTTTGTGTTTCCAGTCCTCCTGTGGAGGCCAACTGAGGGATCCACTGACAAGAAAACAATGACTTGCAGGAGTCCACTGAGGAAGGGAGTGTTTTCCATACAGATCCCAGGGCAAATACAGGAGGGAGGAGGGCCCAGTAGGGGATAGAGGCACTAGATGGATTGGGTAGGGGACAGAGAGTGTGGTTGGCTAGGACAGGATGGGTTTCCAAAGTGAGTGCAGGGAGAGTCCAGGAAGATAGGCTTAACGGATCCTTATGAGAGAAATGGAATTCTCAGAATGAGGGGCAGGACCATGCCATTAGATGAGCTGGTGGGTGAGAAGAGCCAGGGCCGTCAGCAGCTAGAACAGGTGCGAGGCGAGAGCTGACTGGATGTGAGGGCTCCGGGGAAGCAGCCTGCTCCGCAGAGAAGACAGAACCACAGTGCGCTGGTGCCTGGGGGATCCTGCAGTCCTCGAGAGACAAAATTGACAAGAGAGAAATCAAGTACACATTTTAGATCAAGGAAAACTCCCCATGAAAGAAGGCAAAATAACCTTCATCCTGCTCCTACACCGCTAACCCTGAACCTGACTCTAAAGCCCAAGGCCCAGATTCTGTGTCCCCCTGGGCCAGCTGGGTGGGTGCAGCAGCAGGTCTGGCCTCAGGTGCAGATATGGGTCCTGCTCTTCAGCAGCCATCTGTCTCCTCCCCAGCTTTGAAGAGCCACAGACACAGCTTTCCTGCTGCCCTTGGCCTTGAAGTTCTAGGACCCACTATCTCTTTCTTCCTCACCCTTGGGCCTGACAAGGTTCCACAATGGACAGGTATGAGTACACCCTGGCTGTGCCTCCTCAGTAAAGGTCCTGAGGGTTTGCAGAACTCTCCACACCGGCTAGCCTGCCCAACCCTAGGCTGCAGGAGAGGGGAAGCAGTGCTGAGCTGGGGAGTCACAAGATCTACCCCAGATGTCAGGCCCTCCTCTGGTCCTCATTCTCCCCTCTGTGAAGCAAAGGCAATAGACAACTGCTCTAGAAACTCTTTGGCAGCCATAAGGCCTGAGGAGTGTGTGACGCCAGCACAGCTTGCTGGATGTATGCGCCCAGTGATAAGTGGCCAGATCACAAGCTTCTAGGCTAGCCCTCCCCCTACATTAGCACTGCCAGCTGACCAAGGGCTCTAGTAGGTACCTGCTTCAGAAAGGCATGGGGCCCTTATGGGAGAGGCGGGGCCGCTGGCGGCGGAACTTCCTACGACCTCCCTGCCATGGCACAGGTCCATTCCTTGAAGTCCTGGGCTGTACCAGGTAGCGAACACTGTCTTCCTCCAACCCTGTGCCATCGGGAGATTGCATCAGGGGCACTGCAAGAAGGAAAAGACGTGTGAGTAAGGAAGGGGGATGGAAAAAGTACAGGGCTTGGGAGGGCCACTTCTCTATGAGGTGGCACTCACTCCTTGTAACTTCTTCTATACCCTGATAAAAAAAAAAATATGACCATTATGCGGTGCCCTGGAGCAGGCCAAACCCACTCGTTAGGTGTTGCCATTGAGGTAAATGATTTTATGTCCTCTTGACAGTTAACACATCTCTGCCAGGCAACCATGGGTTTTTTTCTTTGGAACACCGTTGGGGCGGTACACTTTGGGGCATCAAGGCTGTACTTGGCTGGAATGCAGGACACAACAACCCCCATGGTGCCCATGGAACTGGTTTACCTGAAACATTTCACATGAACAGCATTACAATGACTCCCCCTCTATGGGCCCATCACCTGATTCCACAGGTAGCCAGGTGGAATCACATATACTCCATTATCACTTTTCTTTTTTCTTGGCTTCAATATTCTTAATCAAATCCCAGGCATCATGTCATTTTGCTCCTATGCACTTCAATAGGCAGAGTGACCCACTTTTGACTACTACAGAACTCATACCTCACCCCTGGGTATCTTATCAGTGCATTTTGCAGGCTCATTCCTGAGGTTTCCTTGGGAGTATCTGACTCAGCCTGCGTTATGCTAGGATACACTCAGCTCGTGCTGAGATTTAGAGGTTAATAAATATTGCGTGAATGAATGAATGAATGAATGAATGAATGAATGAATGAATGAACAGTATATCTGTGCGCCAGGAGAGGGGTGGAATGCTGCAATTTTCCTGTCTCCCATCATTCCCAGATCAGACTTCACATTCTGTGTTTGACGTGAATTCGATTCCAACCCCCATGTGGCTTGTACTCTTCTATCCAATGCTTATCTCTACATCTGTGCACATCTGGCTTACAGTAAGTCTCCCGATGCCAGCCTGAATCCTGCCAGTGAAACCCAAGTGGTGGTGGTTCTACTTGGGTATGACTTGGGTATGATACGGAAGAAGGCACACTTGGTAAATCTCACAGTCTTTCAGCCAGAAAAGCTAAGCCGGCACCCATTGGCTGGCAGCGTGGGGAGATGAGATGGTGCTGGAGAAGAGGCAGATGTGCACTGAGCAGTCTGGGGCTGGCCTGCAGAGCTGTGGCGCCTGAGGCTAGTGGTAATGAGCACCAGTCTCTCTCCCCTTACCCAAGTGATCTGCCTTTAGCTATCTCCCTGGTCCTCACGCCACGCTGCCATCCATCCAGGAATCCTTGTCATAGCTCACAGTTTCCACACACTTTCCCACTGGCTGCTCCTTCCCCTCCCCTGCCTCCAACACCCCCATGCTGGTTCTGCCTTGGCTCTTTCGAGTTCTCCACTGCTTGCACACAATTTCCAGGCATTTAGCCTCCTCTTGGGCCAGAAGTGGGCGAGGTGTGTCCTTGGGGCCCACTATGCCCAGGCTTCTGGGCCTGCTGTTCTTTCTCCTCACACACACCCAGGCATGCACACTCCCCCCTGCTCACCCATATCCTCTAACCCTGCACCTTTCCTTCTTCATGAAGAGCCACCATATCCATTAGGACTCTATGATTTACCATACTCACTTGTTTATCTTAGCCATATTTTGGTGCCGATGGTCAGGGTGGATTAATGTATCACCTCAGCCTCTAAACTTACAACTTACACAAACTAAAATAAAGATTTTCCTTAACATGTTGGAGTAGGATGGATGGCCAGGTCAGAGAGGTGACTCTTGCCTGCTGGATCCAGAACTCTCCTCTGGGTGCCATCTGTGAAGGGGGCTGGGGCTCAGAACAAGAGGGCAGGACCTTCATTTGGTCCTAGCTTCTCCCTAGGCCCTGGGTTTTACTGTCCCCTCAAGGTGTACACTGTGTCCTGAAGGTGGACCTGAATGCTGCTGATGAAGTATTGTTATCAGAGACAGACTCAGGTGCAAATGGTAGGCGCAGTGCTGAGAACAGGACCCCACAAAAGGGGAGGCCCTTAAGGGCCTCAAAAATGTAAGAGAAGCCTTGGATCCCCTATCCATGCCTTCGGCTACCAGGAGAGAGGCTACAGTGGCACTACAGGAGTGGAGAAAAGAGGCCTGAGGTTGGGAAAGGGACAGTGTCACCCTTATGTGCTCACACTCAAGCCTGTGTCCGTGGAGGTCAGGAAGGGAGGGCTGGAGGAAAGGCCCCATGGGGAGGGAGCCTAATGGCCATGATGCTGAGCAGGGATGGTAGCTCAGATTGTGGCGAGGAAGACTCTAGGCCTGCACAGAAGAGCCAGCATGAGCTCACTGAGTAGCGGCCAGTCCCTGAGCAGTAGCCACCCAGAAACCCCTTGCCTCTTATGTCCCACTGACTAGGGGGACTTATTCTTCTCATGGCAGGAAGTCTTCAGACTTCTCCTGCTCTCTGCCTGGTCACCCACCTATTTCTTACTTGTGATGCTGAGTCTGGCTTAATGTCAGACAAGCTAACGCCTGAAACCTTGGCTTTGTCCTGCCTAAAGGGAGGAGTTAGAGG